>CVRI01000057.1:500903-702636 GCA_900005825.1 Clunio marinus
ACTTGCTCCTGAGTGATTTCTTCCATTTCTCCTTCCAAGAATTCCATTAAGTTTCTTATTTGATTTGTCTAAAAATATATAAAAATTTGCTAACTTAAAAATTTTATTGAAGTGAAAATTAAATTAATTAAATTTTATGAAACAAATGATAATATACAATTTTATGACAATTTCGTTACTAAACTTACTCTTTTTTGACTAACTGCAGAATAATTCACACCTCCTTTAACTTTCGATGACAGAATTTCTGAAAGTTGCTGCAATGAAATTAAATTTTTTTAGATAGAAATCATGCAAAGATCAACAAAAGTTGAGAATTCTTTTTATCATGTTGTCAAAATTAATCAATTTCATTAAAGCTTCGTCTTATGTGATGTTAGAAATTAGTTTTGAAATAGTTTTCTCTAAATGTTGTTAATATTGTATTAAATGATAATCTCAGTAATATTCTTAATAATTCTCACCTGATGATATTTTATAGTCAATCTCATTTGCTTCTGGAGATAGGTCAAGTCTTCCAAAACATCTTTAGACAATTCCATTCTTTTCCAGGTTGAATTAATTACACTGTTGTTGTTTACAGATAGAAGTCAAATTTTATGAATATTGAATTATTTCTTCTTTATGAAAAATATGCGACCACCGTGGTTTGGACGACTGACAAGTTAGAAGTTGCCTCGCTTTTCAAGATTCAACAGCATACACGTTCAAAATGAAAACCGTTAAATTTTCTTAAATAAAAAGATATTTTAAGAAAACATTTAGCTATAATCAGATCCGTGCTTTTACTTTATTTTATTTAAATTATTCAGAGTAAAAAATACTTTCTAAATTCACTCAAAACGCAAATGTGATAAAAATGTTTCATTGAATACCAAGGTAAATGAACTTTTGCTACACTTTTGAGATGATGACTTCAGCACATGAAATATGAAAGTTACTGTATCATTTTTCTCCCATTTAATAATGCGGCATGAGGTTCATGTTCCAGAATATATAAAAACATCTGGGTAATAATCTTTATTAAAAATGTTATAAAATTTGATATGTTTAAATATTTTTCAGCATGAACATGAGAAATTCTTTGAAATATTCCAATATTCCAGTAAATATGACAACCTGTTTCGATGCTTTGTTACGATTCGAGCATGATAATTTATGTAAAAGATAACATGAGATAAAAAAAGGTTTTTACAATCTATTTGAACTTTGCCTTGAAATATTTACGGTGAAACTATTAAACACCCTTTATGTATGCGTTGCTATACATAAGGAAATGCAAGTTTAAAATGTCATGCTAATGTGTCACTTTTTGTGTTTTCAGATGTGCTGAAGATATTAAAAATTCCATTGAAATTCGGTCAGCCAATAATTTTATTTTTTCATTTTAATTCTACTCCTGGAATAGTTTTATGCATTTAGTTAGAGATAATATTGGTAACTTCTCATAAAAATTCATAATTTGTGTTTGTACCTTACACAAATATCTCAAATTTTAATATTCTTTAAACTACAGAAAAAAAATTAACGATTTTTTAGTTTCAAAAGTTTCATTTTCTCGGTCACACTTGCACGAAGCAAAATAGTGAATAAATAAATTTTATCTACCTAATTGCTTGCTTTTTAACATTACAGTCGTTCAAAAATGAATTTTAATCAATTTATGAGTGTAATATCATTGCGTGATGATATTTTAGACGATCTTACTTATCTTCAAAAACACTTACGTTTGATAATTAAATATCACCAGGTGAGATGGGAACTGATTTAATACTTTTTATATTTTTATTAAAAGTTAAGTTTACTGATAAAACTAAGCGTGTTTGCTCATTAATGAGCTTCATAACATATATTAATGCTATCAATTATGCTCATGCTGGTCAATCTTTGCTTATTGTGTCACAAATCATGACATTGATTTGTTGTTGTTGTTATTGTTTAATCGGGTGGTTTATACATTTTTTTCATCTGCAGAAATTATCATCGAAGCTGTATGTGGCTATAGAAAACAAAAATGGAAGAACATGTATCCCTGCCACATCAAAAAATGTAAGGAAGAAAGAAAAGGAAACATTAAAATTTCACAACTCACATTGCTGATGATTTCATTTGTTGTTTTTATATTTTCTTTTTATTTCTATAGTTTGGATTGATTCGACAACTCATGGATGAGTTGGAAGAAGAAATGGATGAAATTAGCAGAGAGCAGGTAAAAAAATGACCTTATAGCATAAATTAATAATGTTACTGATAATATTATTTATTATTCCGTTCATTTTGTTCAGAAAATGCTAACTGATATTGTGAAGAAAGCTATGAGTGAATGTAAGAAGACATGGAAAGAAAAATTCAATTCTGAAATGGATCAGGATTTGGCAAATGGATTTATTACAAGAGCTCTACATTATCACTATGAAAAAAACTATTTTAGCATCATGCCGAGCAATGTAAGAGCAAGAATGTCAGAAGATGATCTTAAAAAGAAATTGTAAGTTCTCCTAATCATTTTACCCAATATTATTGCATTACAAATATATTTCACATTAAATTTTAAGCAATCAAGTGAAAGGTGATTGTGAGTTTGATCGTCCAACATTGCATTCAATTATAGAAAAAAATGAAACAAAAAGCTTGTTAATTAATAAAAAGCAAGTCAAACGCGAATCATTATTGAAGCCTGTTTTTCGTAAGCCGACAAAAGCATTAGCTCAAACTCCGAAGAAACCGTCTGGAAAAGCTCGTGTCGTTGAAGGTCGTGATGGGAAAAACAAAAAAGTTCTGTCAACACCATCTTCACCAAACTCTCAAGCGATAACACATAGTCGGTTAAATTTATTAAAAGCATTGAGTAAAGTGAAGACAGAACAAGTCGACAACAAGGATGAGTTAGATAAGTTTTACACAGAACGTTGTCGAGCTGCATTAGCTGAAGTAGGGGAAGGTGGAATTGACATAAAATACGTAAGAAGCGATGAAGATTACTCGGAAAGATCTTCATCGTATGATGGAATGGAAGTTGAAGATCCATTAAAGATGCCAAGTCGCAAGCGTAAATCGCCGATTGCTGTCTCTGAGGAGAGCTCAGATGGAGACTACATGAAATATTATCCTCAACTTCCAATCGAACCACCTCCTAAAACTGAGTATAGTCAAGAAGAATTCTTATCAATATTTCGATTAATCACACCAGCAGTTGCTGAATCATTAAAGCTTCGGAGGTCTGAGAGAAAACGTCGTAAATGTGCAAAGAACGAGAAAAATGATTATCATTATGGAAACTTTGATCTCAATGAAGTAAGTTGATAAGAAATTTCTTTAAGTATAATTTTAATTCTTTTGTTTATTTAGGCTGCATACAGAATTCGATTGAACAACAGAAAATCAATTTTCTATAAACCGTTAAAAAATTAGTTTCATCAAAGTTTGAGTGAAAATATTTTAAAAAATATTAAAGAATGTTTCAAAACTTGTTCTAAACCTGAGAGTATCAAACCCGAATTTAATTTAAAAATTAAAAAAACTTATTTTTGTTTGTAAAATCCGACATGAAATAAAAAAATTATGTTGTAAAAGCAGAAAAGAAAATTTTTGTGATTGAAATTTCTCGTTCGCTTATGCTCAGTTCGGTTTAGAGAGGTTCTGATGTAATATATGCTTTTGCGCGATTTGAACGTCAAATTCTCTGACAGTTAAATTTTTCATTGACATGTATATATGCTGTGATATGTGTGAATACGTAGATACTTGAAAATCTTGAGAAAACTTCAAGAAATCGTTGTCATAAAAATTCAAAGATTAATGTTGGCGTAAATTTCAGTTCGTGTTGAATTCAATTTACTCAAAAAATGTCTCGACAGTTTTGATCGAATGGTATGATAAGCGAGTTGAATAACGACTTTTGACTCCCACCTTGCTGACGGAGGTTTAATCCGGGTAACATAAGTACGACCCTCGTCATTGATTTCACTACATATTTCAGAGTAAAAAATGTTCAACATTCTGGTTAGATTTTACCTCAGGACGGTTAACGTTGTCATTTCTTTTCACATACCTACCCAGCTTTTCTGTTTCTGTAAAAAAAAACTTGTTTAATTTCATTTGAAAGCTTTCGAAAGCTTATATTTATATGGTACTTGAGAAAGTCAGAACACATGAGTTAATATCATTTGTTTTTATTTCATTCCTTACTCAACCTCCATTAGATATATTATTTAATGCGATTTGAAGAACATCATTTTCTTTTTCTTTAAGAACGTGTTAATAAAACTCGAATGATTTCGATCTTGAATAAAGTAGAATTAAATTATATATCTATATATATGTATGTATTTGTTAACACCAGAGAATGAATTAATGTCTATTGTCATTTTCAGATATGATTATGAGTTCTCTTTCCAGTATTCAATATAACATTTCTTTCTCTTCTCATGACATTTGTTAAAGATATGACTTCTATTTAAGTATATTGATTAAAAAAAATACATTTTTTTCATGGACACCATAGATCATTAGATTGTTTGAGAAAGATTTCTTATAATCAATGTTAACAATATATATACTTAGCATTCTTAAATTTGATTCCAATTTCCAAATAAATTTCTTTATAAACATTTTATTTTGTACACAATCCTTGCTATAAAACCTCCATCTTATCTTAATTGCGTTAGATAAAAGCTTTTCATTTTTGCTGTCTAAATCTGATTTAGTAGAATTTGACATCAACAAGTACTTGAATTCATGAGATGCAAACATGTGGAAAAGGGAATGAGGGAAATTTCAATTCAACTTCCGCTTAAATGATATTGTCATCTTATATACATGCTTAAAGCTTCTTGGGAAAGTAATGCGGTGCATAAATCAAATAAAACTGTGAATTTGTTTGTTTTGCAGAATGTTTCAGAATCGTATCTAACAAGATTTGGTGAAATATAAATTCTTTTTTTCTGTTTGCATGTCGTATCTTCTGATGTTGTAATCAGCTTTATATTCATTTCACAAGCATTTTGCCAATAAGATAATCCTCCTTTTTTTTCATTCCCTCCTCTTTCCTTCTGCTTTCGTGGAGCCTCAACTTATACATTTCTCTTAAAGCCTATAGTTCATTTAAATAGTACTTTAGGTTAAGGGCTTTGATATTTATGTATTTATTTATCAACATTAATGTTCAAATTTTGATGAAAGTTCAACCACAGATTACCTCATCATGAATATTTTATAATTNATGAAGTAAGTTGATAAGAAATTTCTTTAAGTATTAATTTTAATTCTTTTGTTTATTTAGGCTGCATACAGAATTCGATTGAACAACAGAAAATCAATTTTGTATTCACCAAACAACCGAAGAAACGGAAAGAATGTTTAATCTTTACATTGCACCAGACAAACCACAGAACAAACTAATAATTTATTTTAATTTTTGTAGAATGTTATAAATTTATTGTTGAAATGATTCATTATTTTAATTGTAAATTAAACTTAGTAAGAAAATAAACTTTCAGACATCCAAATTTTCATGTTTTTCCAAAAAGTTTTCTTCTTAGCGGAGATGGAAGGAATTCTGTTAAAGATACTGGATTTACTTCAAGTGCAAGCAGTTCATCTTCACCAATGTAATCCAAATGAATCAAATGCTAAAAAAGAATTTCTTTTAATTATTTTCTTCTTTTTCTCAAAAAAATTTTCTTACTGTTGAAAATATCTTCGCAGTTTTGACGCTGAAATCATTGCTGTCAATTTCACCTACTTTAGCTTTCTTTCCTGCCGTTTTTGAATTTGTGCTTTCATTTTTTACCAAAACGTTGATTGAATTGCCTTTCATGAAGATTATTGAATCGTCTCGTCTAGGATCAACAACAACGTTGCTCAAAGGATTTTCAATCGCTGTTAAGTTTTCAGGAATAGCCGCAGAAAAGTGAATAAAATGACTTTCAATGTTATACTCCAAAATTTTATTATTGGAAAAAGAAATAACGGCGATAGGGCTATTTTTGCGTATTTTAATAGACAGAACTGGAGAATTGCATTTTGGAAGAGTTTTTGAGTGAGTCCATATATTCTTTTTTAAATTCCATATTGTTATGATGTTGCATAAGCTTGCCATCACCAAATATCTTGAACAATTTGACACGGCAGCGTGATGAATCGAATCTGAATGATGTTCACTTATATCAAATGTTTCCTTGTGTTCAAATGTCTCTAAATCAAGATCAAACACTGAACAAGTTCCATTGCTTTTAAATATTATTAGAGTACAAGGATTGCTTGTGAACAACATTTTAACACAAGCTGTAAATTCTGGTAAAATGCTTTTAACAATTTGTAGTTTCGGTTTTGAGTTTGAAAGAATTTCAAAACGAAAAAGACGAATCGAGTTTAATGTTGAATAAGCAATCCACTGACCATTATTAGAAATTGAAGAGCAAATTATCATCTCATCCTTCTTACTTCGCAACTCAAGAAACTTTTCTGGAAATTCTTGAAGTTGATAAAGTTTTGATGTAGTTGATTGTGTCACTGTTTCATTTTCGTTTTCCTCAATTGATAAATTTGCTTTTTCCTGCGACTCATTAGCAATTTCCTGAGTTTGTTCGTCTGCACTTCCAAGTCGCCACAATTCTAAATAGTTTACATATTTGAGAAGAATTAAGCGATTCTCGTCAGATATATTAACAAACGGATGCTGAAGAAAAGGCCCAAATCTGTCAAAGTTCTTCATGTCTGGCGTTGTAAATGACAGAAATCCATCAACACCGCCAGATACCAACAAATCATTTTTCAAAGTTATCATTGTTAGAATATCATGAGTATGAATTTTTGATCTCTTCGCACATCTCACCCATTGATCGAAATCTTTTCCTCCTCTTTGCACAGTCACTTTTGTATATTTTTTAAGAATTTGTTCAACTCCAGAACAGAAGAAAGATTTTCTGTCATTCGAAATGCTAAGACACATAATGTCGAAATTTGAGGCATGAACATAATCGATTTGTGCACCTAAAGTTATGTCCCAAAAGGTAACTTTTCCTCTTGAATCACCAGTGATAACTGTGTTGTCATCAATAAAGTCTACGCACCACACAATTGTCTCTTGATTTGATTCTGCTCGTCCTGTTGACATTTTATGTATGACTTGTCCACTTTGGACGTTCCAAATTTTTACAGTATCAAGTGAACCAGATGCAAGTTTATCTCCATTGTTATTAAACTTACAACATATAATTCTATGATCTTGACGATCTAATAGACGACAAAATTGTAATTCATTATCATCAGTGCTGAAAATGTTCATGATTCCTTCTTCAGTTCCAATTGCCAACATTCCAGTTTGCTTTTGATAATCCATGCATATTCCTTTCTCGCCAGTTAACAACATTGAACGAAGGGGAGTGAGTTTTTTTAGATCCCATTCTTTTACACCACTACCTGACAACCCAACAGAAAAAAATCGAGGTCCAGCCCAACATATAACTTCAACAGTATCATCATAATTTCCTGGTATTGTTCGTTCAATGAACGGTGCTTTTGAAAGATTCCATATTTCGATACTATAATCGTTTCTACAATACACATGATTCTTTAATTCAAATACTTTTCTTTTCATTCCACAAGTCTCATGAAAACTCACCTTACAACACCAAGTTTATTCAATTCTTTAGAATATGCTGCATATTTGATTCCTCTAGCTACCATATTATAAAATTTCAAGCAATGCAGCTTGACATTTTTTGATGTTTCTTTAAGTTGCATATTGTTTATTTAATTTTTTAACGAGCAAGAGCGCGAGCACGTTTCAGTTTGTTTACAAATTTTATAGTGTCATGCGGACAATTAAAATTTAGATTAATGATTTTCAAAAAACAAAGGTAAAATAATAGCTCAAATATTTTTTTTCGTGTGTGGTTTTTATAGATTTTTGAATTTCAGAAGAATGATTTAATTGAAGTCTAATATTATTTTAATCATCAACAATCTAAATTTACTGAATGAAAATTATTTAAGAAGTGAAATTGAAAAAGAAAAAAATTAGCAGTTAAATCAAATTTTCAAATGAAAACTGAGCAACGTATGAGCAACAATTCCAGCTGAGCACATGCATTTTTACATTTCATTTATAAACAAATGTTTTCTTGGCGGCATTTAGTCTAAAATAAATTATTTAATCTCATTCTTAAGAAAGGACAGGCTGCTATGAATGATCATACGGTAAGAAAACATTGCGAAAGTTTATAATTTCTTCGATTTTTCTAGTGAAACGTTTTAAATTGTGATTTTGATTTCATTTTCTTTCATGGTCATAAAATAATCGAAAATTTACTTCTTAACAAATTTAGATGCATAAGCCTTTAATTAAAATTAAAGGACGCGGTTCAACATCATGTTTGATTTGCCAAAAAAATGAACAAGGACTGGAGCATAACAGAAAAATAGTCTTTGGAACTAAACTTCTTTTTAATACTAACATGGTTTGTATTGAATTTCACAAGATAACTCAATTTATCGTCACAACATGTAAGCATAAATGGTTCATACATATTTTTCTTTTCTAATAGTTTAACATCATGCTTTTGAGTTCGAATGTGTGCATGAATTGTGTCGGTCGTTTACATCAACTTTTTGATTTCAACTTAATCAAAGCAAAAATTGATGAATCAAAAAAGGAATTTGGATTGACCAGTGAATGTGATTGCTGTGAGTTTTGCGATGGGAAAAATCAACTGTTACCCGAAAAGTACACAAGCAAGATCTGGAAAGTTATTGCATTTACAAAATGGTCGCAGGTAAATGAAACTTATTTTTTATTTAAATGTGGTAAGAGTTTAATTTAAATTTTTTTTTTAGGATTACAATCAAGATCGCGCAGTTCCCTGTTGTTACTCATGTTACAATTTTCTTCTTCTTTACAAAGAATATAAGGAAATTTTAGAAACACAACGTATTGAATTCTACAATAAACTTTACAGTTGGACTGTTAATTTAACAAGATTAAGTGAAGAAGAAATTTCAAAATATTCAAGAGAAGACGATATTGTTGTTGAAGAAGAAGAAATTCAATCAACATCGCAAAAAGAACATGATGTGGAAAATGTTGAAAACATTATCCTGGATAAAAGTGTGGATGAAGAAGCTTCGCAGTCCTTGAAGACAATTACTAATCCGACACAAAAGAAAGTAGTAAGAAAAAAACCAAGACGAGGTGATCTTACAATATCTGATTTTAATGGAAATACAATGAATGAAATTGACAAATTTTCGGCTATTAAAATTCGTCGCTCCAAAACAAGACCTTCGCCAGAAACTGAAGAAAAATCAACTCGAAAAAAATTAAACGAGAGCAATTCAGAAACATGTGATTCAGTGCCAATACCTGAAGTTAAAAACACTTCTTCAGAGCAAGTGAATGCCTCAGATTTGCCTCAAAAGATTCTCAAAAACAAAACAAGACCTTCGCCAGAAACTAGAGAAAAATCAACTCGAAAAAAATTAAACGAGAGCTATTCAGAGACATATGATTCAGTGCCAATACCTGAAGTTAAAAACACTTTTTCAGAGCAAGTGACTGCCATTGATTTGCCTCAAAAGATTCTCAAAAATAAATCTACAAAGAAACCTCATTCCAAAAAATTGAAGATTGATGAAGAAAATGAAATAATCCCGCAAGTAAATGAGAGCTTGGAAAATGTTTTAAATAATTCTGAGGAAATAATGTCTGAAATAGCAGAAAACGAAAGCTTGGAAAATGTTTCAAATTATTCTGATGAAATAATGCCTGAAATTGAAGAAAATGAAAATAAAAACAAAGAAGATGAGCCAATTGAAAAAGAAATTTGTAACGTAAGCAACTCTCAAGAAGTTGCAATCAACAATATGCATGACAGTACTGAATTAAATGTAAATACTGATGCTGATACGAACAATATCAACATAATTAATGATCTCTCTTTATATGAATTATTTAATTTAAAAAAATGTTTTGTTTCACTTGAACGAATGAACGCGGAAGATTGTTCAACTGAAGATTCTCAAGTGAGAAAAAGAAAGCAAAAATTCGTTGTGAGACTTTGCGGCAATGCTCAGAAATCAAAAATCAAGAAACTCAAAAAGGGAAAAACAAAATTCAAAACGAAGAAAAAGAAAAATCTTCCTCAAAGTGACACAATTGCAAGTGATGAGGTTGCTTCAGAAATCTCAAATAAGATGGAAGGAAATTTGAAATTTAAAGTAAAAAAATCTTACAAGAAACGTGTTGCTAAATCAGAGAATCAGATTTCTAAGCAAAAGGCTAAAAAAGAACAAAAACAGATGAAGAAATCAAAAATCAATTTCAAAAATGTTACCAATGAAGTTGTGAATGAGAATGAAGAATTAACTAAAGATGTAATTATTGAAAATAGCATTCCGGATTCTCTGATAAATCATGAAGAAGCTTCCTCACAGACAAATACTCAAGAATCTCCTAAACTTAACCGAACAAGAAATAAACAAATATCATTCAAAGAAATTTTAAAAAGTCCATTTAAACGCAGCACAAAATTGACAAAAAAACGAAAATATACACAAAAAGTTAGATTTGTCGATAACGTTTCTGAAGATGTTGCATTGGATGTTCTGACAGATGAAGGAACATCAAAAGCAGAGGTAAATGTCGTCGACTTGACACCAGAACAAAGCATAGATGAAGAAAATGTTAATCTCATAATTCCCGAAGAATTTGATGAACTTGACGAACTTGATCTGGAAGAATTTTATGTTGATTGCACTGATCCATCACGTAGTAAAAATTAGAAATTTAATTTACATTCCACATTTTCTAATGAAAATTTTCTTTACTTTCATTTTTCAGTTGAAGTTTTAAAGCCAAATGCAGAAATAGTCACAAGAAACGAACAATTTAACAGTTCATCATGCTCCTCACAATTGACAGCAGCAGTGAAAGCAGTACCCAAACTTTTGAGTGAAAAATTGATTAAATTTGATAGCTTATGCGTTGGTCCTTCAAGTCTTCAACAAAGTATTATTGTTAATTGTAAAAAATTTAATCATATACAAAATTTCTTTTATCTTTAAGTTAAAATTCCGAAGCCATCATTCAGAAGTGTTCAGAAATTTGACATTCTTGACGACGAATTTGATCTTGTTCGGAAGGTCAAAAGACGAAAAACACAAAGAAAGCCCAAGACAAAGCCGAAGGCAAAATCTAAGCCAACAGAAATGATTGAAATGGAGTTTCTTTCACCTAAATTTAAGACTAAAGGTAAATTTGTATTTATAACAGTTAGTAAACACCCAGAGTAATTAACATCCAACCATAAATATTAAACGCCTTTCTCATAATTGCACAACTTAATTTCATTGAAACAGCTTCAATTTTCCTGAATTAAAATCAAGTGCAATTGTCTCAAAAATCATCATAAGCAAATTTTATTTGTTTAGAATTATTTATAACTTTATATTTTATATGCTATAATTAAGAAGATAAGTATAGCACTTAAGAGAATTATCGATTTCGTAAAAAATATATTTGAAGCGTAATCAGAAAAATTGTTGAAGTTAAAACTATTTTTAATGTATTATAGTGAATCATTGTTGATCCATTACATAAATCACCTTGACAGAAACACATGAATACTTTTTTATGATTATAAACAGTATTTGCACAACGATCTTCATTGTCATCTGGTCCACGTTGTACACACATTCTCTGCGTTGCCAAGTCAAAGTCTAGAGTTTTCACAATAATCATAAAAAAGTTTTAAACTTTAAATAGAAATAACTCACCATCCTCTCTAAACGCTCCCGTTTCTCCTTCCATTACTTTACCACACCAACCACTTGCACAGGGAACGGCTGTTACGCCAGGCTCTGTATCTATATGCGATGCGTTGAATCTGAAAGGATCTTTACAGCTCCCGAGATCACCACGCGATCTGCATTGATAACATCTTTTTATGAGTCCTAGAATTCAATAAAGAAACTTATAAAATTTTCCACCATAGCTATGCATAAATGAGGAAATTTAAGAGATTTTAATAATTTTTCGCATGAAACTGGATGACCTCGATTAAACCAGCTAAATGTTAATGGAAAGTAAAAAGACTTAAATGCCCGACTATGAATTTTGTTCGCTTAGCTACTGACCATTTGCGCTATCATTAATTATAGTTATCACAGCTACACAAAAGAATAACTTTTGTAACATTTTAGATGCTGATAATCAGCTCAAACCGAAGTTATTTTTATTTCTTGTAAGAAATTTTTTTTGAGCCTTCTATCACTAACACTGTCAAAAACATATTAATATGAAACACTTCAAATGCCTTGAAATATTAGCCAAGTCACATTTTTAAATTTAGCGAAGCTTCAGTAAATTATTTATGCTTAAAACATATTCTTAATTTATGATTTTATTTATGTTTTCAGAATAATCCAAACTTATGATAAAAGTGAAATAAGAGGTTGTAAAGAAGAAACCAACAATTGAACTCATCAACTGACTTTTCAAGTGTCATTAATTAAATGATATAAGCGAATTACCTACTTTTATGAAACGGAAGAAAGACGAGAAATTAGTTTTTTTACCGGATTATTATTAATTACTGAATGCTTGACTGAATGCTCTGTTTATGAAAATACTACATTTAAAATTATTTTTTACTACAAACAATTTTATGTCACTATTGAACATCTTTTCATTTGTAAGCAATCTAATTAAATTTATGAAACATTTTTCTATAAAATTAAATAAATTTTCATTTATGCCTGTTCATCATGTTTTTTTAGTTGTTTATCAAACATGTAAACTCCCAAACCTTCGCCGACTCGTTTCAAATTTGTAACATGATCAGAAAGTTCTTTAATTCCATCTACTTGTTCTTGCAAGAATTCACTTTCTAAGAAATCGCACATGTTAGCATCATTGTTAGAAGAAGCAATTCCATGAATCTCCAAGAGGCTCTAGAATTATAGTTTTTTTTACCACAGCAATATTTTAATAAAATTCTAAATTAATCTTACTGCATTCACTTCCTTCTCCAATTCAAGAGCTTTAGCCATTGCGTCAAGAGCTGTCATCTCTTTTTGATATTGAGGTGTTTTGATGTCTTGCAAAATTATTCTTCCTCCCCTTTTATTCAGGTATTCTAGAAACTTCATTGCATGCTCACGTTCTTCATCAGAAGCTTTCTTAAAATAAGAATATAATCCAGGAAGCGCAACGTCATCTCGATCAAAGTGAAAAGCCTTAAAATGTTTCTTCTAATTAGCTAATTTCACATCATTTCAATAATTTCAACTAACCATTGAGAGATAACTGTAGGAAGCGAAAAGTTCCATGTTGATCTGGCGATTAATTGCTTCTTCACATTTTTCGTGGAAGTTTTGACGAGCTTGACTTGCCATTTCTAACAAAAAAAATTAATATTTTTTATCGAAAGCTCAAAATTTGCTACGTTGAAAGTTTTGTTTTCTTCTTCTCCAACAACTGTATTGCGCATTAGCGAAATTTGTTTACGTTTCATAAATAGCACGTGTTGAGAAATCGATAGAAAATGAGAATGAACTTAAACATTTCAAGAAGCTATCAATTATTTTTTTCCAATTTGATGAATATCCCAATTAAGAGTTTAATTTCATGGCATGTTTTCAATATTGATAAAAATCAGCAGTTAATCAATTTATTGGAGACAATGTCAAGTTTTATTTCCTTACATTTTTCCCAACCCATGTCACCTGTTGTTCTGCTACAGAAGAATTTAGGACGAAGAGATATGAAGAAAAGATAAAAGGAAAAAAATTGATTTATGTGATGACGGGCGCCTTGTATGTTACATAAGGAAAGTGGCAAAGGATCTTCGAGCTTCCTTATTCCTTTTCAAATAAATAAAACAAAAAGGACAAAAGAAATTTTGTCATAGACAGACACAATTCTCACTCATGTGATTTTTTCCTACACAATCACATTGTTCAATTTATTCATTTCGAAACAAGATATTTGACGATTTTATTTTTATTTGAATATAAACGGATTAAAATTTATTTAATGGCTTTTGTTCTGTTTATGGATCGTAAAATATTTATACACAATGTAAGTTTGTTAAGAAGAAAGCGAAACTTCTTTCTCTTTTATATTTCATATCGTTTTTTGAAAAGAAAATTATGAGAAGCTGAATGTGAATAACGTTGTCGTTTCTCAGTATGAAAGACCAGAAATTCGATCACTATCATCAAAAAGTATCAGTTTCACACTGAGAAATTCACTAAATTACAAATAACAGCAACGGTACAATCATGAGATGAAAAATGATTCATTTCACTGTAAATTATGCTGCTGAAACGCCCAATAAACGGTCTTAAGAACAGAAAATTTCAACTCAACTCAAATGTATTCCTTTTTGGCAAAATATTTACTCAAGATTTTCAACGAACACATGATTTTTTTCTTCATTTTAATAAAAACGATCTTAAAGGATCGTGGCAGCAGTTAATTCTCATTTCAATGTCTTAAGCGAACACGAAGCTTAAGATACAACCCATGAATTAAAAATTAATAAATCATGTGATCGCTATGTGATAAGAGAATGTTTATTCTCGTTTCTTGTTCATCTTTCAAGACGCTATTTTTCCTTATTCACTTAACTCTACTAGCAAAGACTCCCGTGATGTTTAATGTTTAAGTTTTCTTTTCATTTTGTAGTGAATAAATATTGTTGTGTGCCCTAAAGTCTGTTTATTAATGGCCTGATAAATGAATCGTTTCTCAATTCATGAGCTGCAATTTCTCTCTCGCTTCATAATTTAATGATAGGTGCCTTGATATCGAGTGGCATACAATTAGATATCATTAAATGGGTGGTCTGATACATCATTTCTCTCGTTGCAAACGATTTCAGCATCATCGAATGAAAACAAATTAAGAAACATGTTTTTTCAATTATTTTACAAATTTTAAAATTTATTATATAGATTTTCTTACTGTAACTTTTGACTGCGATTTACATTGAAGCATAAAATATGAATTTTTTGATAACAAGATCGATGTTTCACATTGTGCCGCTTATAAAAGAATAATTGATATTGTCAATTTGCTTGTTGAATGAAAAAGACTCAAACTGGTTTTCTTGAGTGATGATCACTTAACTTTTTAATGAAATTCTCGAATTTAATTTTCAACTCAAAACCAATGTGGGGAGAATAAAAATGCTTGAAATCTTGAACGTCAGCCAGTTCCTGAATTCTTTTTTCCATGCAACTTTGTAGTTTTTCATTACAAAATGCCAAAAGATGTCATAAAGTCTTTAATGTTTGTTTTCTTAAAATTTAATTCTAATTAATTAGCGGTGCACCTGTTGAAAGTTTACAAAAAAAAAGTTTCTTTTTAATACATATTATTCCGAAGAATGCTCAAAGGTTGATGTAAGTTCGCATGAAACAATTCATGGATATCGTAAGTCTTGTTCGAGCATCATTTACATTTAAATATATTCAAATTACACAATTAAAAGGAGAAACATTCACCATAATATGAAATATATTAAAATAATTTTAAACTTGATTAAAATAAAACGATAATAATTCTATTCACTAACAAGACTTCCTTCAACTCTGACGAAAGATTATTCTGAACACAGTGAGATGAGCTTGTGAAGTTGAAGACAGTCAGCTAATTGTTACATTCCTAAAGGCATTTAACAAAATTTATTCAAAGAATCATCAACGCTTCAGACTTCTAGGTAGATGAAAAAAAAGCGATCGTAAAACTTCCATAAAATCTTAGGAGAGCCTAAAATCGTGAGCTGAATGAGATGTTTACACTCATTCGCTTTCGATAATTGCTTAAGCAGTTAAATTCAGAATTTTATGACCGCTCGTGACATTATTTACATCCTAATTACTGTCACCCACTTCTGTGCTTGACTCGGAATTGATAATCGCTGACCGTATCTCATTTTCTCTTCGGATGGCAACACCGAGTTTCATCGTAATTAAAAAATTAACAAGAATCGGAAATTGATTGCAATAAAGAAAGAAATTTAACGACAAAAGTAAGTAATTAAAAAACTGTGCTTGTCCCCAAAGAAACGACGAAAATATAAAAAAATATTTTACAAGGTTTTACACCGGAAGTCAATGTCGACATTGATCGGGAAAAAATAATAAAACCGCAAATATCCATCAACATCACATAAATTTTGTTTTCGTTGTAAATTAATTGTGAAAATTTTAATAATAAAATTGATAAGACATTCAATTTATTAAAAAGCAAACAAGGAGTGGAGGGATAATTTTTATCGAACTTATGATTGAATTTAAATGATATGGTTCTGGTTTGCGGACCTACAAGAATGAAGAGAATAGCACGAAGAATATTTATCGCTTATGCCCTGCAGAAATTTATCAGTAAAGATGCGATGTGCATGCTTCATCGTATTTCGTAAGCGAGTAAGTAAGAAAAAGTCGAGAAAAATTGTCGTAAAAACATCAAGAAGTGTTGAAATCAAAACATTGAGTTGGGCTTTAATCATTTATCACAGACATTGACGTCGTTTCTGGTTCATCAGAATGACTGGTTTGAAAAGGTCATCGAACTGAAAAGATCTCTGGTTTCATGTCTTTCTTGGAAGGTTTAACATTCCAACGTATTTGCAGGTTGCTTTAGAATATTAAATTTATATCCAGTAGTGGAACAAACTTCATAGCGCAATCAAATTAAGTTCGCTCCCACCGAGAACGATTACAGTTGATAAATGCGTATGAAAACCTCTTGCTATGTCAGGTTTCTGAATTACGCTCTGATTGAGGATTTTCATAGCTCAATCCTTTTTATTTATAATTTATAATATTAAAAGAGAAAAAAAGTCAGTCGGCTATTAATCAATTTCTCGGATTGCGTTAAGTTAAAAACAACGCACATGGAGATTTGATCACCTGGTTTGTGATCATGACGAATAAAAGTCATTTATCAATAGCAAAAAATTAAATATTAAAGTGGAATTTACAAGAACGCGCTTTAGCTAAATGAATTCGAATAAAATAATTCATTTGTGACAAAAGTTTTAAATCCTTCCATACCTGGAAATGTTATAAATGAAGATAAATATTTGTAATAAAAACAAAATTTAAAAGAAGGTAACTCTTAATCATCTTAAAACAAACATCGTGGACCACAAAATTAATTGTTTTATTCATTTATCATTTCAAATCTGATCTCTCGTGAGATTCTTTCTATCATGTAGCGATGATGGTTTGTTTCTAAAATTTTCTCTCGTTTTAAATTTATTAAATAAAAAATCCATCATGAGTTCTAATCGAATGAAAATACTGTTCACGTTATAAAGAATTCCAGTAGTTAGTGTGATCAAAGCTTAAAGAATGAAATGATCTTAGTCATAGTTTGACAAGGCAACAAATGCGACGCCAACTCAAAGTTCAAATATTCGCATAAAATTAATTGCTTGCTCATTAAACTTTTTCGACATTTTTTTTCATCTCAGCAAGACGCTTTCAATTTTATTTAGATATTTTAATATTTAGATAAGTCATTGATTATTAAAATGTTCAGATTTTCAATTGTTTTTCTTATTTGCTTATTAGAATGATAATTTATCATTGATGATTTTCATGATAATTTCACAACATTAATTTAAAAATTTAATGACAATCACTCGACGTTTATCCAAGTTCGGCTTTTTCCCATCATAGAAGCTTCAGATTTGCTTTGTTACTCCTAAGGATTGTTGATATAACAATAAATTAAGAATGAAGATGATAACCAAAGCACAATTTCCGAAAAACAAGATATTTCAATATTTATTTAGTTTATCGTAGGCGTATGACGATCGATAAAACGTTTATCTTTGTTTTTTTTTAATTATCTGGATCTTATTTCTCATTCGATTCGAAACCATTAGCTTCCAATCCAATAGAATGTATTTGTTGGTATCAAATACAAAACTCTCCATATGAGACTTAATTGATGAGTCCAACTGTGAACTGTTCAACATTAAAAAACGAACACGAGAGTTGTTGTTCATTCACCAGCAAAAGAAGACAAGCAATTGGAAACTTTATTTTCACATACGATTCGAAATATTTCATGTTTCATCAATTAACCAAAGAAGTGAATTTCATTTCCATATGCAAAGGCGCCTACACCAATCGATTCGATCATCAACCTTTTGTTAATTAAAATTTATTTCGATAAAAATTAATTCAAACAAGTCTTTAAAACCTATTCGTATATTCTCTCCCCAAACTTTTTTTTATTTACTTTTTCAAGACATGAAATTATGGAAATCAATAAAAAGCAGTCCTCGGATTTCCCATAATTTACAGCTTGAAGCTCAAACGCATTAACTAGAAACATTGGAGTCTTAGGAAACTATTTGAAGGGAATCTGGTTGCTAAATGGAAAACAAGCACACCAATTCTAATGATTTATGGATGACACCAACAACAACATGCTGTGAAATCATAATTATCAAATATTAACATGTAACAACTAACTAATAAATTCTTTTTGTTGATGCTAAATGTTTTCGTCCGTGGTTTTGGAGTCTTGTGGTGAGAAAATCGATAGATCAAAAAATAACTCAGAGTTAATCTAAAGGAAAAGAGAATCAATAAAGATGGAGAAGTTTTAGCAATTTACATATGAATCAGCTTTATTTTTGCTGTCGAAATCGAAGATTGATGAGAAAGATTGATAACAATTCTGTTGATTTTTAACAAAGTTAAAAACGAGTTGATGAGGCGCCAAAGGCGTGGGATTAAGAGAAGTTTGTGTAACCTGCAGAAGCATCGCATAATTGAACACACTTGATACAGTTTCCAATGAAAACAATAATAAGAAAATAAATAAAATTCTTATTCTATTCGATTCTACCTGGTTGAAGCTATAAATAAAAATAAAAAATAAAACTTCGTATCGTTTTATGTTTCCATTTCATGTCATGATAGTACAGGAATTCATCGAGACTGGTTCTTTTTGTCTCTGTTATTCTTTGAAATTTTGACTGTTGTCTTTACAAATGTGATATCAGATATCATATTATTTATTCCTTGTGTCTGTCTCTCTTGAGAAACGAGACTTAAATATCTTGTGACGATCATCGACAGACATTTATTATTTATTTTGACTGAAAGAGATTCTGATTAAAATCTGTTATAAATTTACCCACCGCATTGTTTTTAAATAGAAGGAAAATTGAAATATTTTCATAACTCGTTAGACGTGCTTTTAAGAATTATTCATCAGTAATATAAATGTCATCAATTTCTTCCTAATTGGCAATCTCGTTACAGAAAAATTCTTTTGTATAATTGAAACAAATGTTTAACGTCATACTAATTACTCGCCATTTGTTAACCAGCCAATTAAAATGAGACAAAACTCTTAAAGAAATCTTGAGATAAAAACAAAAGCCAAAGAAATTTATTTAATAAAAAGTCAGAAATAATTTTTAATAAATTCTACGAGATTTTATCTCAACCACAATTTTTTTAACATTTCAGATGTGACTTGCTTGTTGCTCTTCAATGAATGCCTGAAAACTTTTCAAACCAACAAATGAAATTGATACTTCGATGGTTCAGTGTGAAGGATTTCAATTGACGATCATTTAAATATTTAAGCAAGACAAGGTTCAATGTTTCTCGTAACTCCTAGTAACAATTGATTTATATTAAATGCCATTGAATTAATTAATGCAGACACGCCACATGACTTGAGTGGTATCTACTTACTTAATCTCTTTCATTCGCTGTTAAAGCCTTGCCTTGCCATCATTACCTTTAAAGTTTCCAGCCTCTTAGACGCTTTATCTTAAATATGATTAATTGTTATTTGAATTGTTTATTTGATGGAACATCATTAATTATATCCATGTTTGTTTTAAGCCATCGAAGTGATCCAGAAGTAGATGAAGCTTCATTATAAATTCCCTCTGAGATCTTTAGATCATCGCTCAAGAGATCTAAGAAAAGAAATGGTGAAAAAGCAAAAAATTAGAGAATTGAAATTTCATGTTTTTTATTTTTTGTTTTTGTTCTTTCTTTGACTATTTTTGATCATCGTCATGAGAGAGAAAATAAGAAAAATATTTAAGAAGTCTAAAGATGGTTCGATTGCGTTATTTAATTTTCGTGTTTCCTGATGATTTATTAACTTCAACCGTATTTTCTAAAAGTTTGGTCGTGTGTTACTGTTGAAAATGGGTTGGAGCGCTTGATCAATTATGACACGATTAAGATGTATTTAATAGCTCATTCGGATAGCTAATTGATAATAACTTAATACTTACCTGAATGAAAGAGAAAAACTGGAATTGTTAAACACAAAAATGTGCTGACCAATCATCAAAGCATAAAAACGAACAAGAGAAGAAAAAAAAAAGTTGGCAAAGAATGTTGAACACGAGAATTAATTAAAAAATCCCTTCGAGCAAGTGAAGCGCATAAAAAGCTGTGTCGACGCAAAAATAAATGAAAAAGTAAATTAATAAGAAATAAAAACCAGCAAATCTCATCATAAAACTCAAAATAAAATAAACAAATCGTTAATAAAATTCAAAGGAGAAGGAATTCACATGTTTTACTAACGTATTGCAATAAAATATTCAACTTACTTGCGACTATCAACCCCTTAAAAGTTTCAGATATCTAACGAGTAAGTTTCAGGCAATACGCTCGCCAAGAATTAAAATATTACGATGAAATATTTCTGACATTTATGAAAACTATACAAGAATAAATATTTAAAATGAAATAAATTTCATCATCAATGGTCTTGTTAGTTGTTCAAGATCGTGCACCTATGGACGGAAGAAGAACAATTTTATGCAGACACATGCTGAAAAGAAATTCAATCGTTTAGTGCTTCATTAAATATATTCATCATAAATGTTTTGCATATTTCTTAACTTCTATAAGAAGAAAAATTCTTGATATTGAATTGTAATTTTAATTTACTATTTAACAATGTCCAATTGAATGGAAGAGAATGGGGAGACGATGTCACTCTTTTTATTCAATTTCTTGCAAATGAATAAACAGAGTTGCATGCTTTTAATCTAGATAAAATGTTATGAATTTCCCGCTGAGTTTTACGACAGGTTTAACAAGGTCTTGTCCGCCCAAAAATCAATTTTAATTATCCATTTTCTGATACCTTGTTTCTGCATGGTTCGTGAGTTCTTACATGACTGTGCTTTTATTATATTTGATCTGTAGAGTTATTTGAAGATATATTTAATGATTGAATGAAATTCTTCGAGTGTTAATTTTTATATTTTGAAGTCTTTAGTTCGATTAGCGCCATCAATTTATAACGAGAACATTTGGATTCTTCAGTTACGAACTTCTTCTCTCATCAACAGGTTAACTGTATAAAAAATAATTAAATAATTGAATGAATGGTTATAGCGATGAAGCAGGCATCACGAAAGTATTTGCTAAGACAACAGGTTTCTTTTAGTTAATTAAGTTGCAAAACTTTTGCTATATCAGCACTTGCTCTGAAGATCAGACAAGAAATTTTCGACAAACGTCAATCGACAAACTGCACGAGAATGAAAATAAAATTTTGAACAATTTGACGACTTAATTTATTTATGTTTTGTTCGACTGTAAGTTCCGATGCAGCATGAGAATCGTAACGATGATGAATTGAGTTGTGTTTATTTCGTCACGATCCCTTGCGACTGATAGTAACATTTCTTTGGAGACCAAACGGCTGTAGAATTCGTTAAGAAATGTTTATTAATTTTTATTTTCCATGTCCTTCCGTTACGGTTGAAACGCGATCCCCGTCGCTTTGTGGGAAGAACATTTGTTGGCCATTTATCTCAATTTGACGGTTCACTTCAACGCGAGTTTTGTTTTTTTTCCTTCCCTTTCAAGTTAGTAACATTTTTAAGTGTTTGATATTTAAGCCATTAGGAAAATTGAATTTGACAGGGAATGAGTTTGAAGCTTTAATTTTTCTTTCCAAAAATAATCTTCAGATAATTATTTTAATTCTTTTTCCAAAAGGAAATTTGGATTTTAATTTTTTTTTTCCAATGACTTGAAAATTAACAATCTTTAAAGATTTTATGAATGTTAAGAATCAATTCAGCATTACTTTGTAATTTGATCTTGCATTTCATTCAAAGAAACTAAAAAGAAGATTCATTTTTCCCTTGTTAAATAGAAAATTTATCGTCGTTGTCACATTACTTTTGACATAAAATGAAATCAATATTTCTTCACTTATTTACAGCGGCGACAGTTCTCTAATAATTCACTTTTTATTCTCAACTTTTATTTCATTCGAGAACTCAATGAAATTTTAATTTTTTACCTCATGAAAATCTCAGAAAGACGAAGCAAAAATTCTTTTAATGTTTTACGATATCAACTCACGCAAAACGAACGAACATTAACCGTGGAAAGTTGATTATTCATTAAGTGATTTCAATAATGTATTCTCAATTCTTCTTGCGCTTTTCATTCATTCGTGTTCAGTTGCTTCTCTCTTCTTTCTGGCGTTTGTTCTGTTAAACGACATTCAGATACGGCAACATGATAAGATTGCATGCTCAAAGTTTTCTTCCTTTTCTTTCTTTCATGCACCGATAATGAGTTGTAAAATGTTTGAAGAGAAATTTAATGTAAGGGACAATGTGATGTTATGTTAAGTCCCAATAAATTGACAATGATCGCCTACTTCTAACATTTTTCTTGATTAAAAACTTATTATTATTCTTTATGGATTCTTTTATGTATAAATTGCGCACATATCGTACATTTAAACATTCTTACTTAACTCAGAAAATGAACGAAATAAAAGCGATTGCATTATTTGTGATATCAAAAGTAAATGTGCCGCCATTTGTGTTCGAAGTGTAAGAAGAAACGGAAAAAGATTCCGACTAAAGAAAGGGCCGAAAGTAATTCGCCTTTCTCGCTCTCGTTTTTTGTTTTATTCACTGTAATAATTCTTTCTTTATTTCTTTAATATTTGTTTAATGCCCATCTTATGCTCCTTCGATATTTTTCTTTGCTCGATTTGCCGTTTACTCTTTATAATTTATTGCTCCTTAGGGACGTAAAGCAAGAACAAAAATGGCAGCAAAAATGTTTCTTTATATGGCATGATTAAGAATAAAAACGCTTTTGAACATTGCGCGGCATTTAAGATCGCCGAAAACAGAAAATCAAAAGTAAACTGTTTATCATCGATTAATAAATATAATGTTCAGAATCTCTTCTCAAGCGCATAACGATTGCATTGCAATGACGAGAAACAAGAGCTGAGAGATTAATGTGGCGAATGAAATGGAAAAACAAATGAATTTTATGATGAAAAATTATTCCATGGAAAATTCGATTGGATTTTTTTATTCTTCTCGAGAAATCGTTCAATTAAATATCTGATGAGTTTCTTATTAAATGCGCTCGACGATTTTGTCTTTCCCAAGTTGAAACATCATTCAAGCACTTTATCTTCAACTTAGAGTGTTGTAGCATGTGTTGAAGTAATAATGAAGATCTTGGGAGATATTTAAACTATAAATTTCATATTTCTATAAGTATTAACATTGTTCAATCATGCAAATATTTCGCCTGAGTTAACAGTTTTTGTAAATTTGAGGATGTTTTACAAAGATGTTGTTTTCCTTTTGTTCTGGGATTAAAAATGTTGAAAATTTCTTAAAACACGATACAAGATTCAAAAATTGTATGAAATTGAATTTGACTACATTTTGAGTTGAATATCCAAAGTTTGATATACTCTGGTCGGTTGTTTTATCGTGACAAATAAATATAAAAAGAAATATTGTTGAAAAAGCTTTCAGGGATATTCATGACATTGTACAAAAGACATTTCCACTAATAACTTATAAACATACAACCCTGAAAAACTGAAAATGTTTTTAAAACAAGTAAAAATGCATTTTATTATGAATTTTAATTTCAATTTTGTTTTTGCTTTTTTCTTTGTGATATAAAATAAAACAAACAAAACAGTCAGCTGTCAACGGCGATATGGAACGTGGGGAGAGAAACAATGAAGCAATAATTTTAATAATGAGACATCATACCATATTTCTTTCGGGGATGTGTTCTCCTGGACTCAAATTTAAATTCGAAACCACGACAACTTGAAGGTAGAGTGAAATGACTTGGAAAAATTAAAATTTACTCTTCCAACCAACACACGTCCCTCTGATCCACATAATTAATTCATAATAAATTAACTCAATAAAGAGAGAATATCTCAGAGACTTAAGACATATTTTGTCTTGTTAAATATCTCATTTCACCTTTTGTTTATTTTTCAACATTCTCATTCAAACTGAACGAGAAACTTAAGTCGAAAATATCGCTGATTTTATTGATACATGAAAGAATAAACACAGCAACTTCCAAAAACTCCGATTTTTTCTTTCTTTATCTTCTCTCTTAAGAACGAATATCAAGCTTTAATTTTTCGTTAAGCAAGAAGACGAACGAAGTGCATAAGAAGTTGAGAAAGAAGACGGAAAGGAAAACTAGTCTGTTGAAACGAGCAGAAAAGAAAAGACTCAACGATAACACGCCAACAATGAGACTTAAATAAACTACCTGCTGAGAATTCTTCTCTTTCAATCCAGGGCTCGTTTAAAAGTTACGAAAGTTATGAATATGAATTATTTGATTCAACTCACAACATTTTAATTTTGTTATCAAATCATTTCTTTATCATTTTGTCATATTTATGCGAAAAGCGTCACCCAATCACCCAAATGGTCGTTAAAGATTAAAATCAGTCAGCGATTTTGTGGGTTTTGTATGTCAATCATTGATTGCATCTGTAATGCTTTGCTGTTGAACACATGTAATTCACATTGTTTGGTTAATGATGCCTCTCACTTACCAGCCATCGTAAAATTACTCTTCATGCCGATGCCGATCCGTTTTTGGATGCACAAATTCTCAAGAAAAATCGCAGATGTTACCCATAAAAGGTACGGTACGTGTTCCATTGAATTTCAAGTGTAATCAGCAGTTTTTGGCTGCAGACATCTTAAAACTCGTGTTTTAAATCGCAAAAGAGAAAATTCGATTTTCACTGAAAATTTTTTTTATTAGAAAATCCAACCGAAACATTTTCTTCACCGCTCCATTGGTGCGTGAAATTAAATTTTTGCTACGCATTTGAATGATGACTGTCTCACATCTCCATTAGTGAACCCTCGCATCTTTGAGATTTTCCTAAATCTGACGAGATTTAGAATGGAACGAAACCCTTTTGTCATGGACAGCTAAAAATCTTTCAAACTTCAATCTGAGAACGTGCCTTTAGCAGGTCATTAATCCATCATAATAACTGTCGGAAAGTGCAAAATAATTTCACGTTAATTACTTAAATTTTCACAATGAAAATCGCGATAAACAAATCATCATTTCATTCCCTCCTTGTTTGCTATGTTGACGTAATTCTTGTAATTTGTTTGAGTGAAAGCAGCTATAGCTCCGGTGGGAAATCTTTAAAGAAGCAGGGATAAAGCTCAAGTATCACAACATCGTTTTTCATCCTTTTTCATTGCACAATGCTGTAAGTTTCAGGTTGCTTCTTAAACAATAATAACAACAACATGCACCCGTCTCATCTCAACTTCCACTTTAATCCAAATGAAATTCAATTTTTGTTGGAAAATGTTTCGAAACAACCCCTCGTTGTGGAAATCATAAATCTTTCGCAAATTACATTGCTTTGGTGTGCTGTGCTATGTTGTGTTGTGTGGAGAAACAAAAGTCCATAAAATAATTTTAGTTGATTACATTTTACACGAGATAATGCGTATTCTGTTTTCTATTCGAGATGGAAAATTAAGGGTTGCAAGAAGATCAACAATCGTAATAATTCACCACCCTTGCTACAATTCTGCACTCAAACATGTAATCAAATTTGGATTAAATCGATGCAAGTGAATCAAAATGATGGGAAAATTGTGAGGGTGCTCACTCAAGTGGATGTTGCTCTTTTCTTTCTACTTATGTTGGTGCATCACAAGTTATTGAAACATAAAGGATAGTTAATGTGATTTAATCTGTTTTTCAGAAGGTTTCTGCTTTCCCTTATTCATGTTGAACTCTCATCATTCCTTATTGATCTCAGACTGTGACAGACGACGAATTGTCTGGAGGGAATAATTTGCTGTCACTCGTTAAATGTAATTGGAGACTCCAAAATATGTTTTGCCGATGATATTTTCGTCAAATTTTGTTGTTATTGTTTGCGTTAATCACATCAGAACATAAGATTTTGCCCTGAAGCGTATAAGAACACAAACAAGTTCGTTTTGAAATGAGATGTTACTTTTAATTGAACATTCAAAACTTCACAAAAGTTTCAAAAGAGCTTCACTTGACGTTATTATCAATTCAATAGAGATCTTTAAGATCATTTCGATCATTAGTCTCGGTCATGAAACAACAAATTGTCATTAAAACGAACCAATTTCAAATCAATAAATTTATTTTTTCTGTCTTTGGTGATGTAATTTAAGTTCCATCCAGCTCCAGCAACAAACAAAATTGTTGATTCTTTCATGCAGTTTCTCTTTCAAATGTCGCATAAATTTATTTAAGTTTTTCCTTCTTCCCAAACGACATCATATTTTATGCTTGAAATTGACATAAATTGAAATAAACGATCGCTAAAAGCAGTTTCAAGCGTCGGAAAATTATTTCAAAAGGGTTTGAAGATTAATGAGATGACAGCGAGTTTGATAAGAAAGCCAAGCATAAGTTTTATCATTTCAAGTTTTTTTACCTTTAATCATTGATTTCTGAATTTAGTAAAGAAACATTTTTCTCGATCTTTGTTTTTACTTCCAGATCACGAATTCCATTAATAAATCCCTGTGTGTATCGACATTCAATTAAGATATTCTTCTTTTCCTTCTCTCCATGAATGTTTAAATGCATTAACATTAAATATTTTACTGATTAAGCTTCGCCTTTTCTGCAATGTTTCAACATGTAAATTTATTCTGATATTTTAAATATAATTCCTTAATTATATTATCAGGGCTATGCCTTTATATGTAAATTAAACCTTGACCTTTAAATAAAAAGCAAAAAGTAAAATTGGCGGCAGAGTTTATTTTAAAATAATTTGAAAATCCAATTCTAAAGTTCGAAAAAAGAATCCTTTATCATGTATGGCGTTTAAAGCGTTAAACCTTTCGTTATTTATTACAGAAATGTTTCAAAATCATTCAACCAAGTTGGAAAGGAAACATTTCATGTTAAATTTCTCTTTAATCTTCAACGGTAGATATTTTTCATGCTTGTACTTAGTCACATAAGCCCCGGAATTATAAATAACAGTGAAATCAAAATTAATTAGTCTTTGACCGTTTGACGACATGTCGCAATCATTTATCTCATTGACTCGATGGATTTCTTGTGTAGGCAATAAATTTTTGTGGTATTCTTGTCTCTTGATGAATCACCAAATAATATTTGTCTTTCAGATTTCAAACATGAGTTCATCACCAAGACGGTGTTCCGGGCGTGGAACGCTTAAACGTAAATTTGTGGACTGGTGAGTACTTGTCGTTGTTCGATTAAAAACTTTTCACTTTCAGCTTACGTTATAATCTTTATTGTGTTGATTCGGCAGTGATGGTACAATGAAATTGTGATATGTGAAAAAACCCTAGTGAAATTAATTGTTAGTCAAAGTTATTTGTAACATAAAAATTAAACAATTTACCGTTAAGGGTTTTTAATGAGCGACGAGAATGAATGTGACAAAAGTGTGTGATGTGTGTTTGCGTATTAGCTGTTAACAATATTTAATTTGAGTCATTTTAATTTACTTTAAATGTACAACTTCTTTACCTGATTATGATTGTGAAAATGCACAGAAATTAAATGAATGTATTGTGACTTAGTGGAATTAATTAATGTGCCTGAATGAAAGAAAGAAGTTGATGAAAAATGACCGTTAAAATATCTTCGTCCTTTGCTCACCCTTGGTGCAATTGACAATAATTATTTGTTCAATTGTGTTTAGTTGTTTGATTGTTTTATGAATGAAATTGTGCCTAGAATGTGTTAATTAACGGTTTAGCTTTGAACTTTAAATGTTTTGCATGAAAATTCTCACCCAAATTGGATCATGAAAATTCAACTTCTCAGTGATCGCAATTCAATACGATGACCGTGTGAGAACAAAACTAAATATGAAACTGAATGTTAATTAACTGTGAACATTTTGACTAAATAAGCACTTTTACCTAATTTAACTAACAAATTTGACTAACTTAACAAACTTTGTGAGTGATTGTACAATAATTATTTTGCGTAATGTGATGCGTTGTGTTGTAAAATTTCACTTGTAATGATTTTCGCATTTTAAGAACAATGATTTTATACTAAGATTTGAACCGCCAAAAATGTTCGAAGATTGCGAGATGCAGAAAAAACTGCAGAGTGCGCCATCTCATGTTCGGACAGAACACACTCCCGCCTCGAATAAATAGGTCAGTAGTGTAAAATAAATAGATCATTGATCAGATGTTATCAGTATATAATGTTAATGTGAGATAAAAAATTTTGTTACATGAGAATCTGTGTGACATGACATTTGTGTTGCACATGAGACTTTGTGACATGACATTTGTGTTAACGAAGAGAATTTTTGCAACATGTGACAATTTTTTCTAAGTGTTAGTGTTTGATGAAATGACTGATAAGAAATCAGTTTGTATTTACGTGTGATGATAACGAGTCGCGTGTTTCNGCGGCAGAGTTTATTTTAAAATAATTTGAAAATCCAATTCTAAAGTTCGAAAAAAGAATCCTTTATCATGTATGGCGTTTAAAGCGTTAAACCTTTCGTTATTTATTACAGAAATGTTTCAAAATCATTCAACCAAGTTGGAAAGGAAACATTTCATGTTAAATTTCTCTTTAATCTTCAACGGTAGATATTTTTCATGCTTGTACTTAGTCACATAAGCCCCGGAATTATAAATAACAGTGAAATCAAAATTAATTAGTCTTTGACCGTTTGACGACATGTCGCAATCATTTATCTCATTGACTCGATGGATTTCTTGTGTAGGCAATAAATTTTTGTGGTATTCTTGTCTCTTGATGAATCACCAAATAATATTTGTCTTTCAGATTTCAAACATGAGTTCATCACCAAGACGGCTATATGTGAATGCTATTCACGCTGCATGATGTGAAAAATAATTAAATAATTTAAATTCACCTTCTAAGTTTCTATATTTTATGATGCTCCGAGTGAGTTTCCTCGTCACATAAACTTCTCGCGTTCGTTGTAAGCATTAACAATAAACCTAAAGATGGCATTTGAAATATTTTAAGAGATCTCACAGTGAAACATCGTCGAATACAAGCCGCGATTTTCTCTTTCCTTATTTCTGTTCATTTAAGTTTGTAGACAGAAACACTATGGGGTGCCTGGCGCCTTACCTGCTTCGATTCTTTCGTTTTCTCAATAAGAAAACAACATTTTTATGATCAAGTGACATCTTGGGTTTGTGATCATGTTTATCAGCACTTGCAATCATCTCAAGTGTCTGATGTTTGTAGTTTTATCTCGAACCCTTGTAAATTTATTTTATGCACTCGATGTAAGTGTTGTTTTATCTCTTGAATCAGCCCCTTACGATTACAATGTTTTTGTTCTGTTACCGTCATTTAACAGCCTAAGAATCACTTATATACATAAGTGGAAGCACTTCGAGTACATTCAGTGTTCAGTTCAACAACTTTATTAACCATGTGTTTCTAATCTTAATGTGACTAAAATTAACTTAAAGTGCGTTCATAAATTCCCTTCTTGACGTTTTATTCTCAGTTTTTAAGAAGCTCGAATCTATTTTATCTTTCCAGAATAATATTGATTAGCTTTATGTTGATTGTTATTGAAATTAACTCTCACATCCATTACGATTCCATAAATAAAGTTGAAGCTTACTTAATATTGATACATTTCCCCTCAACTGGCATTCTCAAGCACCGTTGTTGAAGTAATTTATCTGCTTACAAAGTGATGATGTTTCTCATGCTGTTTCCTTTTTGACGACAGATGCATAATAGTGAACAATTGTTCAGTTATCATCACCAAGTCATCAGTTAACAGCAGCAAGAAAATGGAAAATAAAGAAAAAACACTTTTTATGTATGTAAAAGAAATCGTCCACTTAGACACCGAGACGGCCAACAGGTGCAACGTCTATAAATAACCTTCCAACAAACTCTTGTTTCTTCTCTCCTAACATTTTTATAACTAATAAAAATTGTCACCCATTATCTTAATGTTTATTGGAAGAAAATGTTTATTTTCATGTGGATAGGCTGGTTGGTTAAAATTGGGAAATATTTATAGGTTGTTTGACATCTCTCGAGACTTCTATTCTTCTTCATCTTTTCTAGAAATGAATTTGAAATTTTAGAGATAATTAAACAGAAGTTTTAATGATTTGGATACAAGACGTAATAAAAGAAGAAGTGTAAAATGTTTGAGCAATTTCATTTGTTTTCAGATCATTTTTCTTTAATTGTAGTGAAAGGCTGCTTTTCCAGGATCTGGTCAACGTCGTTCATTAATGGAGTTAGCTGAATTCCATTCTCGTCTCATTTATTTCTCTACAGTGAGTCAAGATTCTGCTTTCATCATCGATCCCTTCATATGAGCCGATTATACATGTTTAATTGAATAATTTATAATGACGACGAAGGTATCCATTTCTTATGAATATTTTATTAATATAAAACACATCTTCAAGAATTGGCTTGTTAATTCTTTTTCTTTCTCTTCTCTTCTTGAAGCTGAACATTCGTTCACAAGCAACGTTCATCGTTGTAGCTTTAAAATTTGAGGAAAGGAGAAAGAAATACAAACAAAATATCCATGAGAATGAGAGTTGTTGGCAACATCATTTACATTTTTTATTGAAAAATAAATTAGAGAACAAACTTATTGATTTATTCATTTCTCTTCTATATTTTTTCGTGAGACCACAGAAACTTAGATTGGGTTATGGAGAAGTTTAAATTAATGGCTACAGATGACAATATTTGTAGTCACAAATTCATAAAAGAATCGTGTGAACAAAACCAAACATTTCTTGTGTCGTTTAATAAAATGATGATTGGATGTTAGTTTTTTGAGTTCTTTGCGCCACCCAGCATAATTCTCATTCGCAGTGAATAATTTCAAGCTTTACATCTTAATTGAAATAACTAAACTTGACGTCACATAAATAACATTTTCATTTTCTTTTGTTCGATTTATGACACACAAGAAGTTCAACTCTTTCAGTTTAACCATGAGTTTTACGACCATGAAAATACCTTTCACGAAACATTTCAAAACACGTCATAAAACAATTTGAACATGCATCGTTAAGATAAGGAACGATTTTCTCCCGTTTTTCTTTCAGTTCTTTTATTTAGCTTTTAAATTGATGCTTTATGTATTGTTTTTGCATAATCAGATATCAATTTTGCATGTTTATCTATCACTTGCTAAGTATTATTTAGTATTTTTTTATAGAATCAACGATTTTAATGATGATTGCCATGTGATTATAAAAATATCTCTCCTGAATATTGCTTCGGAAATTTCCAATCAAATATTAATATTAGGACTTGTAACTCTTATCAATTTAAACATTAATGGTGCTACCTAATGTATCGGATAACACACCGTTTGATCACCTTTATCTTCTTAATGATTTGAACTTTCCAAAAAGTATTTTTAAATATTCATTTCAACTTGGCTTTATCTATAGAATGAGATATTAAATAATTTATTTAAATTTGCATATGAATGCTTGACATATAATTATGATAATTTATGTAATAAATATTTGACATCATCATTCAAACAAACCATAAGACCGCAAAAGACCAAAACTCAATCAGAAAAAAGATTCCGAAAATGGAGCCTGAAAAGACGCTTTTGTGTGCGCACTTCAAATTAATTTTCTCATCTCTAATGTGGCCTTTAAGGTTTCGACAAAAGGATAATGGTCCATAAAATCCCTCTTTACAATCTCTCTCAATGAGCCCTCTTAAGATCACCTGAATGAATAACTTCAAAAGGTGCATAAAATAAAAAGTACTAAAGAAACGGAACTGAAAGATATCTGATATTTATTTTCTCAATACTTCCATCGCATGAGAAAAGGCAGAAGGCGGGGCTTAGAAGATTGCATTGTGTAAATATTTTGAAAAGCTACTGTCGTAAACACACACTTACACAACTACTTGACATTATGAATAGCACACACCATCGACCTCACGTGGAAAATAAACGCATACCCTCACATAATCAAATATTGTTTACAGCATCGTACAGATGGAAACCAGTTTCAACAACTACAATAATAAATTGCGTGCCGTGATCAAAGTTAAGCTGAGAATATTTTTCATTCAGTTTCTTTTGATACCTTGATCGTGTTACAACGTATTTTCTGGAAAATTCGGCATCGCGTGCAACACATTTCGTGGCATTTAAATATAAAAGTTTGAGAAAATCTGGAAGCTAGAAAAATCAATTTTTTTTTATTAAAAAGGAGAAAAGTTCAGCGTGAAAGAAAATTCGAATGAAAAATAAATTTTCAACATGATAAAAATATATTAAAAAGAAATTAATTAAAATTAAAAGGTTGTGAAAAATAATTTTATAAAAAATATTTTCCGCTTTTAATAAAAAGTTAATTAAAAAAATAAACAAATGAGAATGTTAGTGCCACCAGAGATGCACGCGACTCAGTCGAAAATGATTTATCAGATGAACAAATATTGCACTGATCGCGTGCAGACGCGCAAATCAACGATACACAAAACCATTATGGAAGTTTGTCGCGTTGTTCAAGATGTGTTGAAAGAAGTTGAGGTCCAAGAACCGCGCTTCATTTCTTCCTTAAACGACTATAATGGTCGATATGATGGATTAGAAGTGATTTCACCGACGGAATTTGAAATAATAATTTACTTGAATCAAATGGGAGTTTTAAATTTCGTTGATGATGGAACACTCCCTGGATGTGCAGTTTTGAAGCTCAGTGACGGACGTAAACGTTCAATGTCACTTTGGGTTGAATTCATAACTGCTTCAGGATATTTATCAGCAAGGAAAATCAGATCACGCTTCCAAACCCTCGTTGCACAGGCTTGTGACAAATGTGCTTATAGGGATTGTGTAAAAATGATTGCAGACACAACCGAAGTTAAGCTAAGAATACGTGAAAGACTTGTCGTACAAATAACACCAGCATTCAAATGTGCTGGTCTTTGGCCACGATCAGCAGCACATTGGCCACTTCCACAAATACCATGGCCCCATCCTAACATTGTGGCTGAAGTCAAGACTGAAGGGTTCGATATGCTGTCAAAAGAGTGCATTGCGTTGCAAGGCAAAAATAGTGCAATGGAAGGTGATGCGTGGGTGTTGTCGTTTGTCGAAGCCGAAAATAAATTGCTACAAGGTAAGTTACTGTGCCAATCAGACTACAAAATTTATAAACAAACTTTCAAAGTTATTCATTGTGAAATGTTTTGATTTGTATTTGCAGGTAGCTTCCGTAAACGTTGTTTAAGTATTCTTAAGACTCTCCGGGACCGTCATCTCGATCTCCCAGGAAATCCAGTCACTTCATACGTCATGAAAACTCTCCTTCTCTATGAGTGTGAGAAACATCCACGAGAAATCGAATGGGATGAGAGTTGTCTTGGCGATAGAATCAACGGAATCTTCCTTCAACTTATCTCATGTCTTCAATGTCGACGTTGTCCGCACTATTTCCTGCCCAACATGGATTTATTCAAGGGCAAATCTCCAGGTGCATTGGAGAACGCCTCAAAGCAAGTTTGGCGTTTAACGAGGATTATGTTAACGAACTCTCGATGCCTCGAGGAATTATAAGCAAGCGAAAAGGATTAAAATGCCATCAAATCAATGAGTGAATGAAAGAAGTTGATGAGTGGAAAAATTGTAATAATAGTGAAATTTGATAATGCCGCATTCGGTTGAAGGATGCTTTAGAAATGATGGATGAGAAGAAAAACGAATTTGTAAAGAATATCTTCTGCTTCGTTCAGACCCCAGTGAAATATGGATTAACATGAGATTATCGTAAGTTAAGTTCTCGTAAAAAAAGAGAGAAAGATAAAAAAGACGCATAATGGACTGTGTTCAATCAAGCATTAAATAAATGAGTGCTTTGAAATGGAAGAGAAAAATAAATAATCCCAAAAGTGTTTTCCAAGATAAAATGTGCTAAGAAATTCAAGTTAAGCATTGTCTTACTGTTGAAGTGAAGAAACGATCAATTATATGTGAATGTAGAGGTTCAGGAAAGTTTCATGATGATGCAATGCCAATTGCACGCAACGATATCAGCAAGAATTTTCTTTGCTTCTCTCTTCTTTCCAAATATTTAATTAAACAAAAAATATTTTTGTTTTATTTTTGGTAAATTCCACCACCTATCATTAAAGTTAATTTTTCTATCAGCAACTTTTATTCATGCGGGTTTTTGTTTTGAGCTTCTTTTTTCGTGAAATTCAAAGGATTATAAAAGGAAATGTTTATGTATGACGTCGTTTCAAATTTACTTAATTCTTCAATGTCAATCATTTGTTTAACAAAGACGTCACTTGGAAATATTTCCTACACTTACATGCAAAACATCATTCAATGAGATTCAATTGAAACAAAGGAATACAAAACATGTTTCCTTATAAATCCGTCGGCGTTGCGAAATTTACATTCAAAATCTTGTATTAAAGTTGAGAAGGAAAGAATTTTATTTCGCTATTACCAAAAATTCTTAAAATGAGAAGGAGAAAAGTATTTTAAATTTATGATCGTCCCTTAAACGGTAAAAAATTGAATAAAACAATAAATTATGTTTTTGAATGTCGTGTTGTTCCCCATTTTAGTTTTTTCGGGACAACTCTAGTCGTTTTTATGTGAATTTCTCGAGACGACATTTCAGTCCGCGAAAGAAACAATGAACAAATGGTTTTTCATAAGAAATGAACAAAGGGATCAAATAACATCCGCCAAGGTATATTTAATATTTAATCGCGATCGATTGTCGTGGATTGTCGAAAGTTTTTGTACGTTTAAGAAAGTGCCGAATAGTTCAAAGAAGCATTCAAACTTTCAACTCCGCTATTTATTTAATGTTATCAAAGTCCGAAAGGAAATTTTTGTGCTTATCTGTTTCATGATACTTATTTGTGACCTCAAAAAGTTCTTCTTTTAATTCGCGCTCTTTTTGTGTTTCAATAAACTTTTGTGACAATTTTTTTCTTCCTTTTTTACTTTTTTCAAGCGCAAGACAAGAAAGAAATATTTTTGGCTTTATTCCCCCGCGCGTTAAAATTAATGTGAGTAGATAAAGTTGAATTTATTGAATGCGATCTTGGACGACAATTTTTATTGCAGAATTTATGCATTTAAAATGCATTAAGATAGCTTGACTGAGGAGTGCACTAAGACTTATTTCATGTCCCTGGAAATTATTTGATGTTTGAACTTCTGTTGAATTAAAATCTTTCCAACTTAAAACGTAGGAAAAAGATTTTTATGCAAATCATCAACTGATAATGTTGAACGATGTTGATTAATTGAATTTGAAAATGATCTTCTTGCGGAACTTGAAATGCTTTTAAAATCTTCTCTTTTTTCTAAGCCGAGCTCTATCAATTTATTTATTTCTTAGTTTCACGTTGTTAGTAATAAAAAATTGCTATTGTTTGTTTTTAAACATTTTACACAAACAAACGAGAATGAATGAAAACCGCAGAAAAAAAACTAAAAATAAACAATTTTTTGCGTTTGCCAACAACACAACACAAAACGAGAAGCGAACAGTGAAATCAAATATGGCATTTACATGTTATAAATTCTTTTTTGCAGTATCTATCAGACAAAGCAAGTTTGAAGTGCCAATTTAATGTTTACCGGTTTGGAATAAAACGTTAAGACATTTGCATGTGATCAAGAGAAACAATGTCAAGGACGTGATGAGTTCAACTGAATTCTGTTTCTGTTTATTTATTCTGACTGATCGATGCAGTAGTGTTGAAAGATTAAGATGTCGCTGACATGATTCTCACATTCCCACATAATTTCCAATCTGATTGAATCGACCACGATTTTCATGTCTTTTTCCACCTTTCTCTTCTCGCGGCATTATAAGAAGCGAATTAATTGTTTTATTCTCTTTCTTTTAACCTTTTCCCGACTCACTTGCTAAATGGTTGTTGAAAAGAAAATCGCATATCGTGCACTGTGCACGATTTTGGAGTAAATTGCAGTAAAAAGCCGCGTTTGTGAATCAGAAAACACCTCGTGTCGTTATCTTCGATTATTGAGCTTAATTGAGTTGTTGTTTTCCATCCAAATTGTATGAGATCTCATTTGTAAAAGCATTTGTTATTGTTTAAATAAACTGCTCAAATTTTCCTTACTTAGTAGTTAGTTTACATTTTTCTTTGTTTATTCCATTCGCCGTGATGAGATACTCAAACCTATTTTAATGACACATTACACGGTAATTAACACTTAGGAACTTCCCAAACCCATTGCATTTACAATCAGTTTCATTTTAATTATTTTCCTGAATGCAAATTACGAAATTTTCAGCTCGAAAGCACAGCGAAAACTTTGGAGAGAGAAGCACAAGGAAAGTTTAAACAACAATTTAAACAATAACCATTAAATTTTATTATAATTGATTTCACAAAAGTGAGAGAGAAAGAAGCAAAAACAATTTCTTGCATCGCCCTTCCCTCGGGATTACTTATGTTTATATTATTCACTTGGTGTCAATAAATGGCGTGAAATGTTCTTCCTTCGCGAATCGCGTTTGTCTTCTCTGAATGTCGAGAGATCTTTAATTGTTTTTCTTAATAAATTATTGATCGCAAATATTGTGGAGATTATTTTAAGTGCTGCTTGATACAAAATGTTGTAAAATAAATTCAAAGACGAAACTTTCCTTAAAAGAATTGCCGTACATTTTCATCACTTATTATCAATTAATTGCTTCGCTTAATTGAGTTTTTATTGGGAAATATTTTAAGAGCGTTAATATCTCTCTCTTTCCTCCCATATAGACTAATTTATTGAATTAATCTACAAAAGAAAAACAAATTAAATCAAAACATGTTTAAGTTATTTGTGTACAATGAAATTAATAATTTCTGTTTAAGGAGCTTTGAGATGTTTATAATTTTCTTTATCACTGTGATTAGCTTAGTTTTAATAAAATATTTTAGACCTATTTATAAATGTCTTTAGCTTGTACTATTACTTTATAACATATAAACAAATTAATTAAGAATAATTAACATTTTTAGAAAAAGAACTTTGAATGACATTGTAAAAATTTGAAAGTTTTATCATCAAATTTTATGCTTCATAATTCTGAACATATTTTAAACATAAACCCAACATAAATATATTTCAGCCACCATTTTTGTAAACCAATAAGAAGAAAATAAAAAGTCAAGAAAGCATTTTTGTTACTCAGTGAAGAAAAAATTGAAAGTTTATTTAATTTTCTGAATTCCAGTCTTGAGAAACATCGACAATAAATCTTTCAGATATTTAATTCGCCGCAAAATGCTGCGAGCTTATTGTAAAAAAAATGAAGAATAATTAACATTGGTATTTGATGATAGCATAACGTGCTGATTGAATTCAGCATTGAGTTAGTTAAGTATTCAACTTTTTTCGATGTCAACTGATTAATATTCTATCATTGTTGTCATCAGAACATGTGTTTATAACATCAAATTTTAATCATTGTGATATGTTTCATTCTTACTTTGATTTTTTGTTAGGTCTTTGGTGTGGATGCAATTTGTAACTGCACATTCCATTGGAAAATATTAAGACATTCGAAGCAGAATTCAAATGAAAATTCTTTTTCAGGTTCCTCAAAAGCGGACTTCTGATTGATGTCGTTGATAAAAATTCAGCTCAAGCTAGCGTCGTGAATACAAAATACTTCTCTGATGTTTTCATACATAGATTATTTAAATTGGTTTTAGAATTGCCGATCAAAGTCACACAGAATATTTTCGTTAAATGAATGAAGTTCATGAAAATTTATGTTCCATTTCTTAGTCATTCAGATGTTTTTTCGGTCGTATTGATAAATCACGTTCACCTTTTTCCAGTTAAAAATACTTTCTTAACTTTTAATTCCTGATAAATAATCTAAACGTGATGTTGAGTTTTGTGAATTTATTTCTGAACATCTACACGTTTAGGTTTTCTGATCACAGCAACGGTCTACACGAAATCACAATAAATTTATGACAAAAACATTTTACTAAGAAACTAAATTCGATTAATAATTTCTTGGAAACCTTTCAGAACATATTTTGCATAAAAATCAGCATAAAAGTGCTTGAAGATGTTTCCTTTGTCTCTTTTCTGAGTTTTAAGCTTAACAAAGTTGAGTGGGGAAATAATTTTCATAAGTATAATAACTGAAGGTTCAATAAATCTTCAAAGCTGCAACTTTCCACTTTCATGATTCAGGTCTAAAGAGAGGGAAAGTGAAAAATCGATTTCTCCCAACCTTTTAGAAGAAGATAATTCTGTTCAAATTGTATTACCATCGATCCATTTTCTTCTTCTCCCCTAACGACTCCATAAGAAAAAAAGAAAGAAAGGAAAAAATTGCCGGGAAATGTTAAATGCGCATGGACGAAAACGCCTTGAACCGAAACATTTTCAGAGAACATTCAGCCATTATTTATCTCCTTAAATTAATGAAGCAACGAGAAAACGACGAGAAACGAGAGAAATTTAATAAAGCCCGTGATTAAAGATTCACCTTGGGTAATTAATGACATTTATTATTTGATTAATTTCTTTTAATTGTGCAAGACTAGAATGTCATATGAAAAAAGATCCAATTATGCTTAAAATATCGTATACAGTTTCTGTTTCGTCTTTACAAATTAATAACTAACGTATACATCATCCAATGATTTCACTACAAATTAAATCACAAATAATAAAACTTCATGAAGTTTACAATTTTTCTAATGCACGAGCGCTGGTCAAAAGTTCCCTTGACAGTCGCCATACATGTTTGCTAGCATTTTCTAACGATGTCGGTGACTTTCCCTTAAAGAGATCCAATTGTGGTAAGAAATAATGAGGACAACGACGACATTGAAGACATGAAATGAGTTGCAAGAAGATTCCATTTATTCGATCTCCTAAACAGTTTTCATCCCACTCCATTTCACGGGGATGCTTTTCGCATTCATAAAGTAAAAGTGTCTTTAAATGGTAAGCAGTAATTGGGTTTCCAGGCAAATCTAAATGTCGATCACGAAGAGTTTTGAGAATACTTAAACAGCGCTTACGATAAGCACCTTGAAGTAATCGATTTTCAGCTTCATTGAACGATAAAATCCACGAATCGCCTTCCATGTTTGCGTTCTTGCCAGCAAAAATAACGCTTTCTTTAGATAGTAAATCAAAACCTTCCATTTTAACTTCAGCAACAAGGTTTGGATGTGGCCATGGAATGTTCATGATGGGCCAATGTGAGGCAGAACGTGGCCAAATACCAGAACATTTGAATGCTGGCGTTATTTGTACGACATATCGTTCACGAATTCGTAACTTTACATCTGAAGTGTCGGCCACAATTTTCACTAAGTCACGGTATTCACATTTGTCACAAGCCTGTGCTACGAGGGGTTGAAAGCGTGATCTGATTTTCCTTGCCGATAAATATCCTGAAGCAGTTATGAATTCAACCCAAAGTGACATTGAACGTTTACGTCCGTCACTGAGCTTCAAAACTGCACATCCAGGGAGTGTTCCATCATCAACAAAGTTAAAAACTCCCATTTGATTTAGATAAAGAACAATTTCGAATTCATTCGGAGACACAACATCGATGCCTTCATATCTGAAATTACCAAATGTTATTGACAATTTTAATGGTTGAAATGTTTGGTCATTCTTACCTTCCATTACATTCTGATAAGCTTGAAATAAAGCGGGGTTCTTGCACTTCAACCTCTCGTAAAATATCTTGAACAATTTGACAAATTTCACGAATCGTTTTATCGATGATTGTCATTCGAGTTTGTACACGTTCCACATAATACTTGTTTATTTGATAAATTATTTTCGATTGTTCTTCAATCATATGCGGTGGCACGAGCATTTTTAAAGATGAACCTTTAACCCCTCCCCAGTATAATAAATAAGCAACAATGGAATTATAACTGTCAATGGATATTTTCGTTGATAACTCTTTTAACAAGCAGAAAAGTGCAAACCACTTAAATTAATAAAATTGAATTCGATGGCTGCCTTTCACATCGAATTTACAATTTAACATCAATTTTTTTTTGTTAGTTAGTTGCGACCACGGGAAGAAAACTTTTCACTGCTCCAATGTTTAATTTCCCAATAACACAATTTTCATTCTTCCCTTTTGAAAATGTTTCCCCGAGCGAGACGTTTGAGAAAAAATACATTCAAAGGAATTTTCCCGCATGTTTTTCAACCACGTTCAATTCGCATGTGATTGTGTTGAGAGAAGGCGTTGCTGAATGCACAACACAATCAACTTCAACCACTCCTATGGAAAGAAGTTCTCATAGCATGCAGAATACAAAATATCTTGCGATCATAAATTTTCTTCAAATGTATAAACTTTGACTGGAATTTATTTTCCGTTCGACTTGTGTTGTCTGATGGAAATTTAGCGTGGAAATTGTAAAAACAGAAATGTCGGTTTTGAGATTGTTGACATTATGTAATAAATTCATTTGATCTCGACAAGTGATTCATCATCATTAACATTTGAAGTTTTAGAAAGAGTCAAACGTTACCCGACTTCAAAGGAAGAAGTTTTGAATTTTGTGGTCGTAATTTGATTTCCTTTAATTTATTGAACTGTCTCGAAGAATGAAATTATCGATTTAATATTTCATTTTCATTCTCGAACACATTGTTGTGTATTTTAAAGACGTAAGCAACACTGGTCGTCTTTTAAAAATTTATAAAGTTCAACAAACAAATAAAATTGCGCAAAAAATCGTTCCAAATGTCGCATGAAATTAATTTTTAAGAACATCTTGACATGAGATATTAATAATCATCAAAGAGACTTAAAACGGTATACAAAGATTGTAAAAATAAAACATTTTACTCCAATTAGATTTCTTTTTCTCCATTTGAGTGAAAAATTGCTTAATTAACTTTAGCATTATGATGACTATTTTCAAACATCATGACGACAAAAATTTGTTTTCAATTATGAGTTAGTCAACGTTGGCGTTTTATCAGTCGACAGACACTTGACAAAGCATGACGATGACGATGATTGCAACACGTGCTTTGTATTAATAATCAGATGCAACATGAACTTCAGAGTCAACGTTCTTTGCATGCATTTAGTAACAGGATGCATTCGAATGTTTCTTTCCTTTCGATGTCATCTTATTTTAAACATATTCCTGAAACTAATCACTAAATGATCATCTGTAGTTTTGATTTTTCATTGCATTGGATTTTTCACTTCGATTCAAGCCGATTCAAGTCGATTCAAGACGAATATGCAAAATAAGGACGGTATCGGCCAATGCTCATCAATTTGTGTAAAATTTAATTTTTTTCTTTCAGTTTTGAATTTTTAGGCTGCAGAATCTTCAATCGAATAATTTTATTTTGCAGACGTCAAGGAATATTTTTTCTTAAATTATTTTAAAAAAGTTGTGTCTTGTTTAAAGTTTAAGACAAATGAGAAAAATGTCTGCATAAATTCTTGCACTTATTGTGTGTAGCTTGGTGTGCAGAATGTTTAAGAAAGCAAAACAAAAATTATTGTCATTTGTCGTTTTTCTTTTTTGGAGAAGATAATCTTGCTTGTGATTCAGCTTTGAATAGAACACATTTCTTCAAATGCAACATGATGCTAATTCATTTATCATTTCTTTTTCATCGTGCTAATTAGACATTTATCACTCTTCTTCACACTTCCACCTTGTTTCACACAAATGAAACCAACAATAGATGAGAAAAGTACCATGTTGGGAATAAATGCGGAAACATCGATTTCCGTCACATCTTCCGAAAATAATTGATTATCTCGCTGTGCACTTTTTGAGTTCATTGTCATTTGAACAATAATAATTTCTAGATCATCAGATTAAGGGTGGAAGAAATAGGAGTGATGTTTTGCTTAAAAAGTTATTGCTAGGATGTTGTGCTTTATCTTAAATACACTGGTTTGTAAAATGTTCAGCAAAATAAACAGAAACAAAAATAACCATGAATATGATTAAGCAGAAAAAGGAACCCTCGACTAAAAAATGATTTGAGAGGGTGGATATGTATGAAATGAGATTTTTATGTGATTCCATGTGAATGCATTTTTCTTATTTTGAAATTTTAAGTGAATTTCCTTGAAGGGAGAAAAAGTGTGGAGTGTTTGTGTTTTATGCGTTTTCATAGAATAAATAGAATAAAGTAAATTGATTTCTAATTGAATTAGTAAATGATTAATGGAAACTTTCAACGAAGATGCTGAAGATTTCCATAACTATAAATTTACTTTTTTCTTTCATTCATCCACCAGTCATAGTTTGACGAAATAAAAATGAATATACACATTTGTAGCATGACGACAGGAGAAACGAAACATTAAAAACTATCTAAGCAAAGTTCTTTATTTATGATGATGCTTTGCATATTGAATGAAAAATAAATTTTAACAAATCCTTTACAAATATCAATTAACTTTAATTACCCACAGTAATCCCTCCGAGATTATAGCATTCGGTTGAAGATTAACTCGATTAACTTGTCAGTTTTCTTTAATCTCAGAAGAAATTCTATAAAAGTGTGTAAGCCAAAAGACATTTGGTTTTTTTATTGTCTTAATATCTTTTTCTTTTCACTGAGTTTAGTTACATTTACCTACCCATTTAATGTTGAAGAAAATCTTGTCAAATTGCTGCTACTATTTTCAAAAATACTTGTAGGTCTTAATAATCTTTATTTAATTATTTCTTAACACCTTTCTAAATTTTAATAAATGTACGAATTAATTGACAATAAAGAAATTGTAGTTTTAATTAAAATTTATATTTTCAATCCTTTGAACCAATTTTTATGAGCATATAAATTTTTAACGAACTTTGAAAATTCAAATTACATTTCAGAGTCCTCTTTACACACATGACCACTCTTTTTCCTTACTGTAAACTCTGACCAGATTCAGATACCATAGAAAAAATCTTAAAAAGTGTTATTTCTATGCATGTAAGTCATCTGCCGGGCGTGATTAGTGAAAAAAGAATATAATATATGATTTGTCAATAAAAATCAATAATATTTTTGAAGAAAAGCATCAAAAAAAGTCAAATAATAAAAAATCATCAAATTAGTGATCACAATAATAAAAGCTAGGTGAAATCAGTCTCGTAATCGAATTAAATGGAACGAACTACAAATCGTGGTCGACCAAAAGGGTCGAGAGGTGGTCGCGGTAAAGGAAAAAGAGGAAGAAAGCCACGTGTTGTTGTTTCCGATACAGAAGAGTCAAATGAATTGGAAACAAATCCAGTGGAGACAGAAGCAACAAATATGGAGCCAGAAATTGACAATACGACTGACACGCAGGCTGCTACAGTAGCACAAGATGTCCCAATTGAAATGAAAGAGGTAAAGTTACAGAAGGTAATCATTGTCCATTATTTTCACACGATATTTTTTAGAGTGACATGTCGCTGGAGCTTGAGGCTCCTTCCTTCACAACAATCCAGCGGAATGTACCACAAGTCATGCTTCGTCTTAATTGGGATCATAAAGTGAATTTAATTGGTGAAAAAGTTCTCAATCCTATGATTTACTGTTGTGATCAGTGCGAAAAGCCTATTTTGATTTACGGAAGAATGATACAGTGCAAACATGTATTTTGTTTAACATGCGCTCGGACCGAAGCTTTACTTAAGCAGTGCCCGCGTTGTAAAGAAAAAGTGGTTCGTGTTGAACAAACTGGGTTGGGAACTGTGTTTATGTGCACTCATGGAGGCACAAGATATGGTAAAACGGGCTGTCGAAGAACTTATTTGTCTCAGCGTGACTTACAAGCGCATATTAACCATCGCCACGTTCCGATCTCGGCTCCGGCAACGCAAGATATAAAACCGACTGAAAAACCATCTTTACCAATGGGACAAGGCGTTGGACAGCATCAATTAAATTCTCATTTAAGAAAAGTAATTATCGTCGTTAATTTTTTTGAGAATAGAAGAATTAAAAAATCTTTTTTGTAGGACTCTATGGGTCAGCCATCACCAGTGATGTCTCATCCATCAAAACAGCATGGACTGAACCAACAATATAATCAATCAGTGTTCCATTCATCTCATCAACCGAGAATGAACGAAAATCAACAATTAGCACCGCCAACTGGCATAATGAACTCACATTCAGCAGCTAAGAAAATGTCTCACCACACTCAGGATATGCATGGATTTTACAATCAACATATGAATTACAGTGGGCATCAATTTAATAACAATGGTGCAAGCTCATCATCAGCCATGTCGAATAATTATTACCAACAATTTAACAACATGGGTCATTTTTCTGTAAGCTTAATTAGTTGTCATTTGCCTTATTACTGATTTAATGTCTGTCTTTTCTGCTTATTAATTCATTCCCAAACAGCAAGCGCCACCACAACAGCAGCATCAACAAAACTGGAATCAACAGCAACAACAGCAACAGTATTTCAGATAAACTCGCGAACAAAGCAACTTTAATTAGTGAAGTGTAAAAGTTGAAAATAATTTACTGGTTGGTTGTATCAAGAATTTGTGAAAAAGAATAATTTTGAGAATTATGAAAAAACGAAAAAGAAGAAAATAAAAAGTTGAAATGTGAATTGCTGGCATCAGCAAAGAACAAGACGATCAAGTGAACAGTTTTATGTAGAACTGTGAATTTGGTGAAAAGTATATGAGAAGAAGTAATGTTAATGAATTTTGAGTGACCATTGATATGATATTCATTTGTGAGATTTTTAATATTTGTATTAAATATATTGGCTAAACGAAGAAACGACAAAAAAGCTTATCGGGGAAACAATGAACCTGAGAACGTTATAAAGTAAAAGAAGAAGAAAGAAGAAAAAAAACATAAACAAAATAAAAAAAGTTTAAAGGCACTCAGTAAATTAATATAAACACATTTTTAACTGTAATATCTTCTGATAACGCAGATGATAAATGTTATTAAAAAATATTTTATGCGTAATTGCATCAAATTGATTAATTAGATGGAAAAAAACAAAACAAGAAAGGAAAAATGATAACATTTTTTTTAAATTTGCAACTAACTGTAACGATAAACATTTTGAGAAAAAATTAAAATAAACTTAACAGTGACAAACATAAATTAAAGTGCATTTATTTTATTGTAGATCTCTACATCGCATCGACTGAAATATATTTTTAATAAACTTACAAATTCACTTTAACGTTTTTTTTAAAAGTGAGCAACAAGGAGTATAAAACCCAGTTAGAACACTGAGCAACAAATGTTATTTACTAAAAAAAAATTCTTTACAAAGAGATTTGTGATTTTTCGATATTTAAGATTCTGAAAAGAAAGATTTCACTGTTCTAATTGTATAACTAATTGATTGATTGTGGATAAGAAAAGAAAACGTTTCCAGGACAACGTGATCAAATTGTTTTATTGAATAAAAAAAAATGAAAAAAAAAATGAGATCATAATTACATATTTCGTAATATTATGATTGTGTAGAAGAAAAGTATCATAAATAGTACAGAATCAGTCAGATCAAGCACCAAACAAATTCTACTATTGCCAAAAATATCCCTTCAGTAATTGATAATTGTCGGAGTCACAGTAAGTTTCCTCAATAAAAAAATGTGATATTATTTATTTCCTCAAGTTTATTAATAAACTCTTAAAACTTAATTTTCAGGATGATTTTTCCGGAAGAAATTTGGAAATATATCCTTTGTCATCTTGACAAGGACAATTTAAAACGATGTTTGCTTGTGTCAAATGAATTTCGAGAACTCATTATAAAAACGCCTGAACTTATGAGGAAACTTCCTGTAATTTTCTTCAATGAATCCTGGAAAACAAAGCTTTCATTTATTGAACAATATGGAGTCTTTGTCCGCTCCATAAAGTTTGACGATTGTGGATTTAAATCTATTAAAGATGTTAGAAATATTCTAATACAGACGCCTAATGTTGAAACATTGATTTTCTATAATTGCTACATCTTGGAAGCTCAAGAAATTCACAATGAAGAAAGAGGATTTAATGCTATCTTAGGAAATGCTTATGGCTTTGATGGTTTTGTAGTTAATAATGAGAATAATAATAATGAGGAAGAGAATCATCATGAAGTTTCCAACGAAATCGATTCTGCGAGAAATTCAAGTGACTCTGAAGAAGAAGATCCTCTTGATTTATTGAAACTCACATTTCTTCATCTTGACAGCTGCAACATTGCAAAGAAAGTCGTTCAAAATCTTCGCACTTGTACAACTCTTAAGACATTTAAAATTACATTTTATTATCAAAGTCCTGTGAATTACTTCACCAACTTTATATGCCAACAAGACAGTCTTGAAGAACTTCATTGCGTTGGTTGGTCCGACATGGTCTTCAAAAGCTTGTTCAAAAACAACATTAGTAGTGATCGAATAAAATTCAAGCTGAAGAAGTTTTGTCTTGAATGTGAGCTTGGTTACCATGAAAACTTTTCAAAGTTCCTCCGTTCACAAGCTGGAAACTTAAAAGAGTTGGATCTGACTTGCTACAACATAAACTTTCATTATTATCGCTTAATATTTAACAGCTTTAAAAATCTTACATCATTGACCTTACCAACAGATTGGTTTCTCACTGATGATCGAGTAAACGATATCAAAGACTGTAAAATTCCATCTTTAAAAGAATTGGAACTTATCGGAGCAAATGACGATGTCGCTTCGTTTAAAACAGTAGTTGAAATATTCCCCAACATTGAAGTCCTAAGAGCTGAGAATCTTATGTACTTCTCACTCAAAGATATCTTAGAAAACTTCTCAAACCTTCGACATCTTAAAGCAGAAAACTTTCGTATCGAGACGATGCTGTTTGTAAACTTACCAAGTCTGAAAATTGTTGAAATTTCATATCTTTTTCCAATGGCAATGAGTTTCCTTTGGGAAAATTTTGCACAAAGTTGTCCCAACATTGAAAAGTTGATAATTAAAGATATTGGACATTTTAAGCTTAATGCATCGATTAAAAAAGAAATTGGATTAATTATCAAAAATCTTGTTAACTTTAAGGAACTGAAATATTGTGAGATTATTTGTTCACTTCAAGAGCCGATGGTGAATGCTGATGAAGACCAACAAGACGCTCATCAATTCTATGAACATCCTTTTTATAAAATTATCATTGAAAACTTTTCCGATGATGAAAAAGTTATCAAAGTTTCGCAATATTTCGCCCAGCATTGTTTAGAATATGTGAATGTTTTGAAAGACATTTTCGCCAACTGTGATATTATCGAAGTGTGAATGATTTGAAATTGATAAACTTTAAAACGCTGGAAAAGAAAATTTTCATATCCAACTTCTGGAAAATTTTCTTTTACTTTATTTTTCAAAGAAATAAGCTTTTAGTTAATAGTTTAATTTAATTAAATAAAAACAATGATGAATTGTTGATGATAAACTGAATTAATAAATTTAATTATGAGTGATGACACAATAAATGATTGAATCTAAAAAATTGAAAAGTTTATTTCATTTTTCTTTAAGCATTAAATGATGTCAATAAATTTCAGGTATGAATGAAATCAATAAAAACAAACGCAAGCTCGCAAATGAAATTTAAGTTAATCAGAAATCAACAAAAAAGAAGAACCATAAAAGAAGACATGTTCAGACCATCATCACTGAGACTCTCAGTCTGAGAGGGAATTTAAGAACAAATTGGAGTTTTGTTTTAATAGCTTTTATGTGTGTGCCTGTGATCTTAATCAAATAAGTTTGAAACTGTGTTCTCGGAAAGTATTTTCACAGGTGGTAATAATTTGGGAATGATGATAATAATGAAAGATAATTAATTTGATATCATATTACCTACGCATTTCATTAGCAGCAGTTCAAGGTTTTCATTGCTCATTTGAAAATTTTGTTCCTAATCAAATAAAGCTTTCTATGTTTTTAGCGTTAAATTGATAAGCATTTTATTGAAATTTGTTAATAATTTTACATAAATGTTCCTTTAGTTAATATTCACAGACATCAATGTCCTTGTTCTTATCGCAGAATTGAGTAAGATCGCAAAAGTTTTGAAGGTTTCTTTCGTAGATTTGTCGAGAATGTATTGGAATGACGTTAATTAATTTAATTTCGATTTCTTTCTTTGTTATTAAATACTCAAAATGGCCAGAACCGACTTCCAAATACGTCAATGGCAGAGTTTGCATTCGATCGCTGATAAAATGTGTAAAATTTTCCACATGCAGTTTGCTGGTTTTTGGAGCGATTCGAAGAATTTCATCGAAAATGTTCAAATGGAAATTTTTACCGCTTAAATTTAGACTTTTAAGATTTTTATTCGGTAGAACTTTTCGTAGTTTCACAAGACAATCAGTTGATGCGAGATTATCAATGTTGAACGAAAGTGATTTCGCAAAAGGAAATTGCGTGAAAATCATTTGGTGGTAGACAAAATCGACGTGATTTGAAATGATTTCGATTTCCTTCAAATATTTTTGCGTTGTCATGAACTTGATCAGTTGTTGATTATGCTTCATGATGGGCGTCTTAATTGAAAGCTTTTCTAATTGAAAATCAAACTCCGATGACAATTCAATCGGTGGAGTGAATCCATTGTCAACTTGTGATGTTAATTCCAAAACCTTTAATCGATGACTTTTCTGTAAAATTTTTTCGAGAATCTTCAGCTCATTGTCGTCGTTCACAGTGCACTTTAAACTTGAGATTCCACATTCGAGTTGCGTCGCAATAAAATTCAGTGTGTTTGCACTTTGATCATCTATAACTTCAATTTTTCTTAATCGTTTCAAAACAATTTTCTCCGACACAATTTCCTGATTTTTAATTATTTCTTCTTCTTCTTCATCATTTTCTCGTTGATCGGAATTTTCCTGACTTTCAGCATTCGTCACCCGAATGAAGGAAAGTTTTTCCACATTTGGTGTGCATTGTAAAATTTTCGCTACATCATCTAACGATGCGAAGTTTGTTTCAACGAATTCGATCACTCGAATGTATTTTCCATAACTTTCCACGAAATTTAGTTTTTCCTTCCACGTTTCATTCATCATCATCAACGGCAATTTTCTCATAACTCTCACATTTTGTATCAACAGGTTTCGCCACTCGTTACTTATCTCGAGAAACTTTTTTAAATCATTTGACTCAGTTTCACTGAATATTTCGAGAAGAATTTCTTCCGGTAAAACACTTTCTAGTTGCATCTTTCTCATTCAAAGCTAAAGTTAAAACTGAAATTAAATCTCCTTTCTCGTCGATCTTTTGAATGAAAATCCTATTGCGCAATTAACTTATAGAAGCAAAGTTGTCGTCACTGATAACAAAGGCAACGATCGCAAAAAAAAAAAAGTTTTAATCTTTGAATCGTCAACACGCTCAAATCAGATGAGAACGCAAAAGGCGTAGAATGAATCTGAGTTGATCAAGGCTGAAATCATTCTTCTTATTTCATTAAAACCTTAATAAACAATTTAAATCATTGATAAATGAGTAAACTGGAAATGATGAGCCAGTTAAATCCACTTCATCTTCAATATGTCACATTTAATCTCAAAGAAAGAGCGCAATGTTACTGGGTCATCTCTCAACAACAAAACTTGTTCGACTAGACAAACGACCGCGAAATATTTTCATGACGTTAAAGAAATATTATTTTGTGGATCGTTGAACTTTTCTCTGTAAACACTTACGAGACGATAGACGAATGATGAATCCAGTTTTAATTGGGAATCAATAAAACTACAAAGAAAAGCAGAGATAATTAAAATCTCATCGATTGATTGTAAACTTTAAAGATCATTTCATTGTTTGTTGAGCACATGTGATGATAATGCGCTCAATATTTTTTATATAAAAAAGAAGAAGGAAAGTCCTATTTCTAATTAAAGAAATAAGTACACAGATTAATATTTCTCACTACTCTCGTCTAAGTTTTGAATTAGTTTTATTTAGATCTTCGATAAGACGAGAGGAAAAAGAGTTTTTTCCTTCACAAATCATGGACGACTTACCGAACGAATTATTGTTGGAGATCTTCAACTATCTTGATCGTGAATCATTGAAAGAGATTTTAAGTGTTTCAAAGCGTTTTCGCGAGCTAATTATTAGTAATTCAAGTTTAATGCGAAGATTACCGATGACATTGTCAAAGAATTGGATGAACAAGATTGACTTTGCTAGGAATTATGGTGAATTTGTTAAAATATTGAAAATGAATTATTGTTCATTCGACAGTTTTGAGGAGTTCAAGAAGTTCCTCAACTTATTTCCGAGAGTTGAGAAGCTCAACATTTTTTACATTTACATTAAGCAACATGAGAATGAAAGTTCAACGTCGCAAGAATGTCATGAAAGTGATTCGACTTCGTTTACTAGCTTAAAGTCAGTGAAAATCTCATCGAAATTTTGGGGCTACATCACGCAACTCGATTCGAAAATCTTAAGACACATCAACACGGAAGACTTGGAAGAATTGTTCATTAAACTTCCGATGCAAAAGTTCTCATCCGAATTCATTGACTTCCTGTGCAAACAAAGAAAATTAAAGACGCTCGAAGTGTTCGACGAATTTATTGATAGCTTTTTGTTCGATGACTTTACCGAGAGTTTAACGTACAATAATTTCATTTCGTCACTTTTTGAGATTGATTTGAGTGAGCTTGTGACATTTCAATTGAAGAGATTCGCGATTCATTATCGTGGTGATCATCGTGAGAATCTCTCAAAGTTCCTCAAAGCGCAACACGAGTTGGAAGAACTTGAGATAAGAAAGTACGAAGACAATTTCACGAGATTTAAGATCACATTTGATTTGATGAGAGATTTGCGCGTTAGAAAGTTGTGCATTCCTTTGGAGCTGATTCCATCGAATTCACTCAATGAAGTTGATCGATATGTCAATCGCAATGTACGCGATCTCTGTCTAACTGGTGTCAATAATAATTCAATGTTGTTTAGTTTACTTCTAAAAATATTTCCAAATATTAAAACTTTGAGGCTTGAGTACATGTTGGAGTTTCCTTGTGATGCTTTGACGACGTTATCGCGTCTCGAGAATATTTACGTACAACATTTCAAAATCGAATGCCTTCAAAATATTAAAATTCCAAAGTTTCGAAAGTTAGAAATTGGAAATTTATATCCGTTTGTCTACACTGATTGGGAAAATGTCACGAAAATCAATCCAACAATACAAGAAATTGTCATCAAAGAAATTTCACACTTCAACACAATGACAGCCATCAAAAACAGCATCGGAATATTACTCAGGGATTTAAAACAATTAAAGTATCTGAAAATCATTCAAAATGATTCATTCGATTGCCTCAAAATCGTCGCTGATATCAAACACAAACGACTTCGACTTTCGTCTTACGCCACAAAAATGTGTAAAGATTTATTTGTGCAAGCGCATCGCTATGATGCAATTAATTTTCTGTTTTAATTACTTGTTTGTATTAAATGAAACTTTATCAAAAATAACGTCACTTTAAGTAATTGTTAAATGATTAAAAATATAAACGAACGAGACAAAATATTGAAACCAAACCTTTTTTGATTAAATTGAAGATCAATGAATGAATGAATCTTGAGCTTGACAATGACTTTGAACGTTGAAGCAACAATAATATGAATTAATAAATTAAATTTAGTTTTGAAGAATTGTTCATTGAGTTTACATTTATTTCTAAATAAATTAATAAATAAAGAAATCTTTGTTGTTATTAGAAGATGGAGCTGGAAGATGTTTCGTTGTGTGATTTGCCTTTTGAATTGCTTGAAATTATTTTTGAATATTTAAGCAAAGAAGACTTGAAAGTGTTGATAAATTTTTGTAATCGGCTTCGAGATGTTATCATCGCTTCGTCAATCACAATGCGAAAGCTCAAACTAACATTAAATGAGGATTGGATGGAGAATCAGAATTTTGTTGAGAAATCTGGAAAGTTTGTCAAGATTCTCGATTTTGATTATTGCAACTTTGAAGTGCCCGAAGAATTTCTGGGATTGATAAAACTAATGAGAAACATCGAAAGCTTAAAACTTGCGAATATTCATCTAAATGCCGAAATTTTCAATAAGAAATTTAAGATTCTCGCTATAAAACTAAACAAATTGATGAGATTAGACTTGGACAACTCACAAGCAGTTGGAAAACTTGTTCGGCTTTACCTGAAGAAACTTCAAGTGAAGCATCTGCGGTTGGATTTTTCTCATTACAACGTCACCGATGAGTTTGTCAAACTTTTGTGGTCGCAACAAACTTTGGACACTTTGGAACTTTCGGGATTCAACAACATCTTGTATCAGTCACTTTTTAAACACAACATCAGTTACATGATTCGTTTTCCACTCAAACGACTCATCTTGAATCATCGAGTGACTTACAATGAGTTTTATTTGGAATTCTTTAAAGTTCTCGTTTCATTGGAATCTTTGGAAGTTTACAAAGAAGTTGAAACACAAGAATTCTTCAATGTTGTCTTCGCGATGGAAAATCTCAGATCTTTGGCACTTTCAACAAACTTTGTGACTTTAAAGAACATCGACTTTAAAAAAGTTGGAAACTCAAAGATAGAAGAGCTGATTTTAGTCACAAGAAATCAATACGGAATCGAGCAGACGATCAACTACTTAGCCATGAAACTTCTCATGTTAAGAAAGCTTAAAGTTGTTAACATTAAAACAGATTCATCCGATCAAATGTTGGCGTTCGTCCATCTGAAAAAGCTTGAAAGTCTTCACATCGATAACTCTAAAGTGAAATTTCTACAAAATATAAAACTTGATAATCTTCAAAGTCTTCATTTAACAAACATTCATCCATTCTTAAAGTTTGAAGATTGGGAAAACTTTTTCAAAAACAATCCGAAAATTTCAACTTTGATTTTATCGCACTTTGAAGTTTATTACGTGATTGAAACTATAAAATCTGAAATCGATAAAATCATTTACAATCTACATTACATTGAGAAAAGTTTAAAGCATCTTGAAATTTATCAAGAGTTGAGATATCAAAAGCCAATGAAAGTTTACATTGACATTGGAAAAGATGACAAAATTATGAAAGTTTCCGACTCATTCATTAAAATTTGTCGTGAAGAGTTTCATTTGCTTAGGAAAATGAAGGGAGGATTAAATTTGAGTTACTATGCAGACGAATACTTTGAGATTAATAACAAATATCTGAAATAGAGTTAAGAATAAAAGTCAACTTTCTTTTGTTTTTCTTTTGGCGTTTTCATGTTTTTCATGTGGATTCATTTTTTTCTGAATTTATTTATCGAATTAAATTTTCATTTTTTATCCATTTTTAGTCTTCACACTTTTCAAGTCTTTAACTGTTTTCTTTTTTATGTAATCTTCTATCATAGTTTTTTATTTATTTCTTCTTTTTATTGAGAATAAAATAAAGTTTTTCACTGATCCTGAGATTATCTCATCCGATTATTTACCTTCGTGCTTGTTTTCCTTCCAGGATTCACATTTATTTCATTTTCTGGATATTTTTCGCTGATTTGCCGCCAAAATTCTGTCACAGTTTTGATTTTTTTCTTGCTTCCTTTTCACATTTTTTTTTTTGATTTTTATTTTATGTATGAAAAACATTCACAACTTTCTTGCTTATCGTCGATGAATTGTAATCTTTCATCTAATAAGCAATTTTTTCTGTCAATTTTTAATATAATTTAATTTTTCAATTACTCGCACATTTTTTTGTCTCTTTTTCTTTTATTTAAATCGATTCAATTTTTACACAGTTTCAAATTGAAAAAAAGAAAGTTTGTGGAGGCGGCTTGAGTAGATTTCCCCATTTTTTTAAATTAATTAATTTCTCAAGTCTATCATTTTACGCATTCGCGTTTCTTTTTCGCCATTTATATAACATTGTCAATTATTTTTTTCTTTCTTCCTATGCTTATCTAAAAACTATTTTCATGGTGATAAGAAATGGAAAGAAAAAAAAGCTTTAAGTGCGAAGAAGAAAAATGAAATCAACAGGAATCATTCGACTCTTATTGTTTTATTTCTCAAGAAATTTTCCGGGGGGAAGAAGAAATTATGGGAAGCTACTTAAGGGAACGATTCTATCGTAAATTATAATTTCTCTTTCAAGTTAAATCTTATCAACAGAAATTTTTTTCATTTTTTTTCCTTTCACTACACATGCGGCAGTAAAATTATTAATTTATCTCTTTTTCCTTCTTTCTTCGCATTTCATCATCATCAATATTTCTTTCCTTTTTTTTTTCTTTAAGTAATAAGAATTTACAAAAACAAGAACTAAAAGAAAAACAAAAATTTTCATACGATTTGCTTTTTTGTTGAGAGAATTTCTTTTTCTTCTTTAAATTTTCCCAAATTTTCCTATTAAAAGATTCTTCTTTCTCTCTCTCTCTCGCGCTAATTTTCGCTCTCTCAATGACCAACATGATGACTATAATATGATGACGATGATGACTTGCGATGCATCGTCGATGTATGGTAATGATTACTATTATGATTATGATTATGCTGTTGTTGTTGATGTTGTTGATGATGATGATGATGATGATGATGCTGATGATGTTGATTATTATTAATATTATTATTATTACTTTGCTGCTGCTGATTCTGATGGTGAGACGGTTGTTGTTGCTGTTGTGTCATTGATGGTTCGATTTTCATATGCTTAAATTTCTTATTTGCAGTCATCAATTTCACTTCACCATCAAGAGCGTGCTACTGGGCCGAATGCTGTTGCTGTTGGGACATAACAACTTGTAATTGTTGTGGATTATGTTGATTGGAATTAACAAATTGTGGAGCAGCGTAGCTTGGCATAAACATGACATATTGTCCTTGTGGGGGAAAGCCTTGTTGTGGTGGACCAGCAGCTGGCGATGGTTGTGGACCAGGATGGAAAGTCGGTTGATGTGGTTGACCAGGCGATGGTGTTGTTGAAGGTGGTGTTGGCACCAAATATGAAGTTATATGAGCTTGCTGCTGACCATCATGACCAGGATACATTCTAATCGCTGTTGATGGATATGACTGTGACTGAACTGTCTGCATTTGATGTGCATGTGGATTGTAAGCTTGCATCACTTGAGGATGAACTGGAGGATTGAAAATTGGTTGTCCAGTTGCTTGTGATACTTGAAAAGGTTGGAATTCTAATATTTAAGGAGAAATAAAATTTGTTAAACATTTGTCAACATAAAATTATGAGAAATGACGAAACTTACTGTTACTTCGCACAGCCATTGGTGGAGGCGTTGGTCTTTGTTGAGGAACATAACATAAAACAAGCGGAGCGCCAGCAGGAGCATAAGCAACTTGTTGTTGCTGTTGTTGTTGAGGAATTTGCTGCTGTTGCTGTTGTTGTTGCTGCTGTTGCTGTTGAGCCATCGGTCCAGGTGTTTGTGGAGTGTGTGGTCTGAATAAAGAATTTAAATTAATTACTTAGAAACAAAATTAAGACAAATGTTTACCTCGACTGTGTCGGTGTACTTGGACTACGTGGAGTGAATGGCTTTGCTTGTGGATTCAAAGTAAATTTCTTTGTTCCTCCCAATGAAAGTTTATCGTTTAACGATGATGAAGATGATGAAGACGGCGGTGTTGTTTCATTTGAATTTGAGTTGTTACCAACGCTGATGCTGCTATTGCTGCTATTATTTACATTATTTACACTATTTTGAGGTGTTGTCGCTTGAGGTGGCGTTGTTGAGCTTTGACCATGCGTTTTATCGGCATGAGGCGTCGACGATGGAGTTGGATGATGTTGCTGATTATGATGTTGACTATTGTTATTATTATTATTATTACCACCAACTCCACTTGAATGTTGTTGTTGCTGTTGAACTTTTCCCATTTCAATGTTTTGTGTTGATGGCGGTGGATGTGACATTGGATTTTGTCCATTATCTTGCATATCCGGTCGTTGTTGTGACACAGCAGCTTGCTGTTGTTGTTGCTGCTGTGAATTGGGCACTTGAGGTGGAACATTTTGCTGTTGACCCGGTGGAGCTGACGAGCCGAGTGAAAAATCATTATGAAAAGTTCTCAATGAACGAATTTCATCGTTTCGTGATCGCATCATTGGATCACGTTGTGGACGTTGCGGTTGTGGTGCTGGATGCATGTGAAGTGTTGGAACAACAACAGCTGTCGGCGGTGGCAACACAACCGGGTGTTGTGTCACAACATGAATTGTTTGCTGACCATCAGCAACATTTTGAAGATGTGGAGGTGGCATGTGAATTCCCATCGTTGGTGGCTTTCCCATGTGTTGACTTGTAACTTGATTCAATGGCGGTGGTGGCTCATTGAATGACACAGGAATCGGAGGATTCATTATTCTCATCGTGCGTGGTGGCATTGCCTTATTATTGTTATTATTATTATTCTCACCTCCATTCATTTTATTACTGCCACCATCATTATTATTGTTATTATTGTTCATGCCTTGTTGATTATGCATTTGTTGTTGCTGCTGCTGTTGTTGTTGAGCAACATAATGCGAAGGTGGAGGCTGATGAGTGTATTGTGGCGGAGGATTGATTGTCATTGTTTTAAATCCACCAGCGTTGATTGTTTGTTGAACTGGTTGTGGTCCAGTGTTTGATTGTATTCCCCCATGTGGATTGTTCAGTCCTGATGACTGCATTGCCTTTGAATACATCGGCTTCGTATTTGTCGTCATCATTTTACGATCGTTACGTTTCTGTTGAGGAATATATTTCTGTGACGAAGCTGATGCTGATGGTGGTGGTGTCATCTTTTCATTATTATTATTGCTGTTGCTATTTGTTGAATTATTCTCCTCTGATGGACGACTGACAGCAGCAAAAGCTGCTTCTTCATCCCCATTCTCAACATCCAAACGATCTTTTGTGACAGGATTACTTTCGATCTCATTTGCGATGCGCTCGGCTTCCAATTCTTGCTTTCGGAAGTCTATTGTATCTTTCTTCTCAAGTTGTACTGTGTAATTCTCCAAATTATCCTTGAATGTGGTTTTAATGCCATGCTCCTTCTCATTTAATTGAAACATTTCATTTGCATCCCACCCATTGGTTTGTGAGTCCAATTCGAGACTGATTCCCATATCGCCATTTACAGCATCAACACCGTCCAACCAAGGCTGTAATGTCTTCTCCTTATTACGCAATGCGCCATTTAAACGCGATGAAATTGCTGTATCAGTTTGAAACGTATCGCGAATCGCATAATCTAAATCAACATCTTTGGCATGCATTGTAACAATGTCGCACAGTTTAATAATTAAATTATCTTGAACTGTTTCTACATTAATATTTTTATCATCAGCATCGTTTTTATACCGATGAGGAACTTCAAGGGCAACCTACGGAACAATAAAATGTTATCTCTGAAGCATTTCACAGAAATATTTTAAGGACTTACGGAGAAGTTCTCAGAAAATGCTTTAAAAATTCCCTCAACAATGACACCGCCTTTTGTCTGGACACAAACATTGTTGCCTACTTGCGAAGTGGCGGCATGCAGGAAATGTGAATTATTATAGACGCCTTCAGCAGGTTGAGGTCTTGATCTTGAGCTATTTCCAAAAAATGTAGAAAATAATTTTTAAAGATAATGAAAAAGGAAACGTAAACAAAAAAAATTCATGAATAAAAATAATTGGAGGTGTAACGTAAAATTTACTGTAAAAGAAATTTCTTAACAAATTTTAAAAGAAAGTGCTTAAAGTTTCGTGTTTAACCATTTCATTTCTCATTAAGTAAATTTTTTTGTTTTAAAATTTTTGCATTCTCAAAATCACATCATGGCGGATCCGAATCATATTTTCTTTCTTTGTGTGCATCGAAGGCAGAATTCTAAAATGACGCCGTCTTTTGGAGATCTTAAAACACTTTTCTAAATTATATCTCAAAATTATCTTTCAAACTTCATTCACTTTCAATTTTATTAATTAACGAATTCCACGTGCAATGTGATTTTCAGGGTAAACGTTACATCATCAACAGACGCCCCACATTTTGTACGAGGAAATTTAAATGTACATGAGATTTTTTGGCTCTAATTTCTTATTAAAAAAGAAGAAATAAAAAGCGAAAACGTTTTGAAATAAAAATGTATTTTATTATAATTAACTTACCCTGGTCCTGCCTGCGAAGGACGGCTAGCATTATTAGTTTTTCTGTTGTTCTTATTCATCATGTCTTCAGGAGAATGATCCCTTCTATCTCTGGTTGGGGCCGGAATTTTGATGGACTTGAATATCTAGATTTTATCCTCAACACGAACTGATAACAGTGAATAGTTTTTAATGTTTTTTGTTTTATAAAATCTTCGAGTTCAGTTTTTATGCTCGAGAAATTTTTATTCGCTTTTTTTCACGAGGAATATTTTCGTTTTCGGAAAATCACCAAAATAAGGGTGATCCCTTGACCAATATAAATTGATTTCACCTTAACACTCACTCTCAATCACTTTTAATGATAAGAAATGTTATTTTCAACTCGTTTTCGTTTTTAAAACACGAAACTTCGCGGAAAAAATTTATTTAGGAATTTTGCGGCGAATTGCTAGCGATTTCAATAAAAAGGGGAGTGAAACTAAATTCGCCCCATTCAATTGAAATTTCGAAAGTCGTTAATTTTTTTAAAATTTCTTTTTCATTTTGAGATATTTTTCTGTTTTGGCCTTAAAATATGTTAATTAATCAAAATGAACATATGTATATTAATGCATAAGGAACTAATTCTATTGTTGATAAGCTTTTCATAGCATCTCAACGAGAAGAAGCATCTCATTATATACACATATTGATGATAATTTAAGTAATATTTATACAAGATTTTTTTCTAAAATTTAATGCATCGAAATAGTATATAATGCATTATTTTATTGAATGGAGAAACCATATATGATTGTAACAACATACCTACTTATTCCATCCATTGTAGCATTTAACCATACCTATTATTAAAAATAATAAGAAGCAAACAAATATTTTTCTCTAAGGCATTTCCAGTTTAATTGCTCTTTTTCAATGACATTTTAGTTAAAAAATTAACAAGCTTCAGGTACTTATCTAAAATTAATGGTTTTAAATATAAAAAATGTTTCGGAAGGTATGTTAACATTATTCTAGATCAAATCATGCGGACTTGTGTTAATGTTTGTTGGGTAAGCTCGTGGTTAGAGACTTGATCAAAATTTTCAGAATTCGAAAAGATTTCATATAATGAATCACGTCGAGGCAATGGTGTGTACCTGCGAATAAGTATAGAAATATTTTGCAACAATTAGGTATCAAGTTATAAAATCTTAAAAAGATCTTGATGGTTGATTACAAAAGGCGTTACTAACTTGGAGCGCTCTTTGGGAACATGAAAATGAAGTTTATCTTTTGGTGGATCTGGCGGTGGATCAAAGCCAAAATAAGCGTTAGTACGATAACTGAAAACTCGATTTATTTTTCGAGAATGCATTATGTCTGAAAATATGTTTTTAGGTTAGTCTAAGATTATTTTTCTTCATTTTCATTTTACCTTCATTGTACAATGTACTGATAAGAGATGAAGAGCTCTTACTCATATTTATAATGTTATTAAGGTTATTAAACAGCTTATAATTGAAGAATTCTGATTGAAAAATAAAATTAGAGAAGAGTTTGTTTGCTGTCCTGCTGCTTTGGTTGTTGATTTCCAACTGTAAATGTCTACAAACTTTTAGAACAAGGAATTTGTAGACATTCTCTTGGAAATATCATGGAAATAATTCATGGAAATTGTTATAATAAAAAAGTTCGATTGAGATAATAAGTTATTAATCAACTGAAAATGAATGAAAATGGAGTTCATTTAATAAAAACAGGAATTCTGAGGGAGCAAATGACAATTAAATTGAAGACGAATCGAAAATATTTAATTTTTTGCCAATTAAAATTTTCTTTTCATGATGAAAAGTTCACACATTTCATTCGTTTATTCAAAGACGATATGCAGTAAAAGTAACGCATGCGATAGGGATACAATAAAATCATTGAACTGTAAAGAATCATCAAATTTATACTGAGCAGTGTTATTTTGATCATGGATGAAGAATTTGAAGAATTTTTTGTGCAGTGTGATTTAATGACTAATTCAAATAAAAAGCAACTTGTAGAAATCTTAAGACCTTTAAGAAGCTATTTGTTTAATGAAGTCATTTGGAAATTCGTTAAATTTTCTATTATTTTCGCAACCATATGTTGCAGTATTTATTATATTGATACGTTAAATTGGTTTTTTTGTGCTCTAAGTCGTTTTATAATCATCAAAGTTCTTCCGATATGGAATTGGAGATATCTTGGAAATGCAAGATGCTTAATCGCCAAAGCTGAAAATCCACCACAAAGGTTCAAATCAAACAATTTTAATGCGAAAAACTGCCGCGCTTGTGAACATTTTAGTAAAATAATAAAATAAATTCCTATTTATATGCAATTACTAATTTTTCATATCTTCAGACGTAATTGATGCAGTTGAAAACACCAAGTATAATCTGCTTTACAACAAGTATCTGCTTCGGGGTTTGCCTGTAATAATAACTGATTCTGTTGAAAGCAACGAGTCTTCAGAATCTCTCGCAAAGTTTCTTGGCCATTTATATTCCAACATGAGTAGCATAGTCGAACATAAAGCTTGTGACTTGGAAACAAACTTAATGATAACACAACGTGCAGACATAGAAAAAGCGTTTAGAATTCTACGAGAATATAACGACTTGACATCATGGTTTTTGTCCTTTCGAACATGCAGATTTCAAGCAGTTAACAAATTGATTTGATATTAAATTAATTGTTTTATTAAATTATATCTTTTACAGCTGAAAGCATCGCGATTGATTATGAAAAAACCATATTTTTACCCGAAAAATTTACAAGCTCCTTCAACTGCGTGGGTGTTGCTGTCAGATAATTATGAAAGTGATGAGAGTAGCTTAACTTTCTTTGGACTAATTATAGTATCTCAACTGAAAGGAACATTGAAAATTCATCTCAAACCCAAAGATGTTTGTGAGAATATTTGCGAGAATTTAAATTTGTCACTTTATGAAGGAGAATCATTGATTCTTTTATCTGATTTATGGAAATTCTTTTATAAGTTTTCGAATGGGGGAAACTTTACCTTAACTTATGTAACAGAAACTGATTTCAATTGAAAAATCTGAAATAATTCTGTCTGTTTTATGTGATAATGGATATGTTTAATAAATGTTAGATTTGCTGCAGTAAAAGTTGTTATTGATTTTTAATATTTTTTGTTTTGATTTCATTTATTATATTTTTCAATGAAAGAGAATATTCAGTTGTTCTTAAGGATGTTAATTTCTTCACATATTTTGTTTCATTTTTTGATTATTTCTTATTGGTTTTTGGGTGTGTGTTTTTCCAATTCAGTTTCAGGTTCCAATATTTGAAAGTTTTCCCTTTAACATTTTCCACATTGTTCACGATCTGCAAATTATTTTCTTTCATTTAAAGAAGAAACTTTCAAAAACGGTTCTCAAATATTTTTTCTACACATTTGCTTGGACAAATAATAATTCAGAGCATATTTTTCCTTTGTCTTTGTTTGCATAAAATTTCATTTTGTTTTTGTTATGCTGTACAATTTATTCAAGTTTATTTTGTTGGCAGAAAAACGATTCGATCAGTAAGATGGTTTCAAAGGGAAAATGGAGTGAATTTTTTATTTTGGCGTTCATTAAAAAGGAATCAACTGAAAATGTTCACAATGAAAAGTAAGTTGAATTGATGAGTTATTTGTTAGCTGCAAATTGAGTGTTTATTTTTGAGTTTTAACATCCATATTTAGCACAAATATCATTTTTACCACTCAATAAATCTTTTTATATAAAGTTTTATTCAATTTTAATTTCTTTTCTTACCTTATCAACAGCATTTGTTTAATTTCTTCTTTTATTATTTTTATTATTTATATGCTTTTGAAGAATCTTTTATCGAATTAATTTCATTTGATTTACAATTTAAACTATCGCATTTATTTCTCATTTTTTTGTTTTAAATTTCATTCTATTTAACACTTATCACTCAAGGTCTCAAGATTTTATTTTTTTGCTTTGTTATCGTTTAGTGAAGAATTTTTTAATAGTCGGTTATAAGTTTATGAAGAAAGGTTTAATTCAATGGCCATTCCTCAACAACCATTCCATAAAAATATGAAATAATGGTTCAATTTTCTGGATGTCCTTTGCAAAAGGCTTAAGCAATTTTCAAAAGTGACTAGAATATTAGAATAAAAGCTCTTGGTGAAATTTTCGAGAAGCCTTTAAATGAAGAGATCGGAAAATCTGTTACTTCCATTATACGGAACAGAGCAAAATGTATAGAGTTGCATGATATGTTTATTTATACATAATGAATTTTCAAGCTTATAATTGCATAAAATTGAATACTTTGAATAGATTTCATAGCTTATGATTTTCAAAGCACGCAGATTTTTGCCTCCTCAATGTTTTTATTCTATAAAGATTATGATATCGAAGGTAAATGGCTAAATTTACTAATGCTGATACAATATTTGATAAATAATAATAATAATTTATCATTGGAAAGTTCAGTAAAGTCAATATATAAAATGATTAATTTTTCCGAAGAAAGAACATTTGGAAAAAAAGCATGAATATCTATGATTAATTTAATTTGTCAACCTTGATTTACATCGTGATGCATTCAAAGATTTCAAAATGTCTCTAGCTAGACTACATTCCAGGTAACATTTCCTTCATTTTCATCATTAAGAGGGTAAAATTCAGCATTAAAAGTTTATTAAATGTATTGTCTTTTTTTGTTGAAATATATACTTAGTCATGAACTTTGGATCATGATTTGTAACAACTTTTTAAAAGAAACTTAATAAGTAGAGGAAATTTCATTTAGTTTAGATAATTTTTAAAGCAAAGAGAAATGAAATCTTTTGGCAGTGAGACATTTTTAATATAAATTTTGATTTCTTAGTTGAAGAAACTTAAATTGATTTTTCATTTTCTTTTATTTTAATTTAAATCTAAGTTCAACCTCGAGCCAACCTATAAATCTTAAGGATTCCTTTGCAAACAGGTAAAATTGTTTAGAAGTTTAATGATATGTTTAGAGAATGCATAGATTAGATAGATGAAAGAAAGAAGAAAATTACTTAAGATATAGTCCCGATTCAATCTTTACGAAAGTGGAAATAAAATAAGTTATAAATGCTCAAGTTAGTACGTAGAAAAAGATACGGCTTTCAACATTTAGAAGGCACCAAAAAGATTTTTGTTTTCATTTACAAGTTATTTTATTTATTGTATGATTAAAATATAATTGTATGAACATGTGATAAATAACATTGAGGAAAAAAATAAGCGACCGATATTTTGATAGTATTTTTATATAAATTTACTATTCCCTGTGAAACTGTAACTAAACTCAACAACGATGAAACAAATTACACGATTTGCTTTTTGAATTACATGAAAATTTCTTCCTCTTTTTTGATACTTTCGCTATTAAATATGAATATAAGAAAGCAAGGAATTTTCTTGAAAAAGAACTTATAAATGCATTATTTAATATTTCATCCACCTCCATAAATCAAAAAGGTAAAGAAAAAGACTTAAGACACGAGTAAATGTATGACTAGGTAGTTCTATTTTCTGTTTATATGTTTTATATTATAAAAGCTATTTGTCACTGTTTCGATTGTTTTGTTTAAAAAAGGAATGAAAACCAACATTATTCTCACAACTGTTTTTAAACGGATGACTAAATAAACAAAAATCAGAATTTTATGAGAACTTTGACTATCAAAGGAAATATTTATTGAGCGTGAGTTAAAATACTCTTGTTGTTCTCCATTCGCAAAATGATAAGGTTCAGAAATTCACCTTTGTGATGTTTCGGATCTAAGTAGGATAATTGGCGAATGTATCTGACACTTTTCAACTAAACTTCTTTAATCCTTTTAAACTTTTTTCACCTAAAAGAAACTAAACCGAATTAGAAAATGAAGTTTTTAACTTTTTGAGGAATGCTATGATTCAATTATTAGAACTTGTAAAGTTCCAATCCAAAATGCAATTTAAAATGGGCACAAATTTATTTTATCTGACTACATAGATATTGGAATTCAGCTCTAAAATTTAAAGAATCTAAAAGCTCTGAGATTGTAGAAAAAGCTTCATTAAATTCCTGCATGTTAAATACAATCAATTTCATCTTTACATTTTGCTCTAATTGTGCTTCAATTTCAATAACTTTATTTTTAATAATATTTCTTTGTTTAATTATTGATTGAATAATATTTAGATTCGTGTTTACATTTTGAGAAAGAAGTTGATTGTATAATAACTAGTTTCACTTCTCGTATTAAGCCCTATAGCAAGTACTTAACAAATTTAATAATTTTGCTCTCTTCAATATATCATCAATGAAATTGGTATTAGGAATAGACTAAAAAAGTAAAAAGTAACAAGTTCAACTTATTTCTCTTTTTCACATTGCAGAAGCATTTTCATTAGAATGTGCGTAAAGTTTTCTTTTTTTCGGATATATAACTTTATCTTTAATTTCTTTAATCTTTCTTCTTCTTTCTTTCTTTTTTTTCATTTAATTTAGAGGGAGAATAGGGTTTAATAACGATTATTGTTCATGAACTCTTCTATTATGAGTAATCTATCCAATCTAGAAACAATGTTTATCTCTGGTTCTTGTCTCGCATTTTCTGAAGAAAACAAAAATGAAAATTTCTTGACTAATTCTCAATTATGTTGGTTTGCTTCAGTAACATTAATATTATACAATAGTTAATTTTCACAAACCTCGTATCATCAATAAGAAGTAACACAAGAGTAAATATATATACGTATATATATATTTATATTTTATTCGATATATTACAGGTTGATAGGTTACTTCATCATTTGTAAGTTATTTAATTTTAAATCTCATTTTCATATTATCAATAGAATAACGTTTTGAGTACACTAATTAGTATTTGTTTCTGTTTTTTTATCTTCTTTTTCTTTTTGTTGTATGATTTACTTATATTTTACTCAGCATGTTCTTTATAGATATATTAAACAATTAATTTGAATGACTATTTTATAATTTGATAAACTAGATTGTTTCATCGGTTTGGGTTATTTCCCACCTAATCCAAATTTCATAAATATTAACTCTTTACCTTTGGATAACATTTCGCCACCTGGCGCGGCACTAGCAATATCACCCAATTTTTGCAACATACTTGCTGGTTGACCTTGTTGTCCCATACCCATTTGACCTGGTTGTTGGCCCTGTTGTTGTTGCTGTCCAAAAGCACCTTGGCCAGGAAGTACTTGCGGCCCAGCTGCTCGATTTCCACCGAACATTGAACCTGTCGCATTTGCTGGGCCACTGAACAATGACGATGAAAAAAGACCTGTTGATTGTGATGTAGTAATAGGTGGTTGTTGCTGCTGTTGCATATTGCCGCGCATATTCATCATATTTTGTTGTTGTTGCTGTTGTTGAAGTTGTTGAGGACCACTAATGTTAGCTTGTTGTTGCATACTATTTTGCATGTTCATATTACTCTGTTGCATATTCATATTTGTGTTGGCCCCTATAAGTTGCTGCTGTTGATTGCGATTTGGACCCATCATATTTTGTGACTGTTGCTGTGATGCAATCTGTGGCGTTCTGTTGGGTCCCATCATATTTTGTTGTTGTGGTGTTCGGTTTAGCATATTACCACCGGTCACGCCCGATATCCCCTAAAAATGTTGTAGGTTTGTCGTTAATTAAAAAGGTATAGTAGACTTTAATGAGCGTGAACTAATTTCGATTGATATGCACTGTTGCGCTTAATAACTTTCTGAATTTTTATTTTAAACTAAAAACCTATTTTAAGTAGCGTCAATAGCACAACATTGAGTTTCTATATAAGTAAGCGAAGATTGCTGAAAACTCAAATTCTAACTAAATTTTAATTAATTTTTCAACAATCTCTTTGCCTCTTTTTCAACTATTGATATGTATATATTTTCAGTTATTGCAAATTGACTGAATAAAGATATATTTAAATAAGAATATATTCAAAGAACTAATTTTAGAAACTCAGCACAATACAGAAAGATTTAATGTGATATTTTGTTGTTGTGTCGAAAAAGTAAAAAAAAACCTGACTGATTGTGGCAAGAAATTGACATAAGTAAAAGAAAATACTAGAGGAAAAATAGTAGATGTAAGTAACAAACAAGTATTGGTTGAAAAAGTTTTAGAACAGTCAAATAAGAGAAACTAAACATTTAATAAAACAAGTCACCTATCATTTTAGATTTAATTTTCTAAGATTAGATAAGTAAGTGTTTAGCATGGCAACTAATCTAACATCAATTAAATAAAATTTTAAAGATAATAGATAGCATGAAACAATGATATCCAAAAAAGCTCATGAAGAGAACAGTGAAACAACCATTTAAATAACAAGAAACAATGATAACAATGCAGGAAATATTCAATACATTAGAACAATGGAAGTAGTCCAGTTGATTTTCAGAAAACATAGACTTCCCTGCCCATCTCCTGTTGCTTAAACAAGTGGTTTAAGCTGATCATATAATAAACTTGAAATTATTTCTTGTAGTTTTTTATATCGAAGAAAAGAATTTGTGATAAAAATGTTAATAAATTATTTTATCACATAGATATGTATGTAAATATTCAACCAAAAATAAGCAGAATACCCGTGATAATCACATAAGAAATTAGAAAATTAGATCATAAATTATGAACAAAATTGGATTTGTGTTTCTCCGATTGTATCGCCTTTGGTTTCCACATAATAGGAAATTGTGACTAACATTATTAGTTGTTATAGAATTTTTTACGTTTAGAAACATCTAATAAAAAACAAATAACAAAATGATTTGGTATAATGATATATAAATATCTTCTAATAATGTAATTTTTCAAGCTGTTAAAATTTGTTTTTAAAACGTAGGAAAGAAATCGTTGGTTGCAATGCAGCTTAAAATTATTGTTTGAGATTGAATCAAACTTTCATAATGTGGGAAACGAAATTTTTAAGAGGAATTATTTAGGATGAGGATAAAGCCATAAAATGACTAACAATTAAAACGAAACATTCTACGCGCATCATTAATAAATTTTTCAAGAAACTATAAAAAATCTTGCATAATCTTCTGCCATAAAATTTTAGTAATCATACTCAAATTTTCAGGCAGAAAAAGCTTCCATTTTGATCATTCAGATAACTTTTGTAGCAACAACTTGCAGGTGAGAGAAAAAGGGATTTTTCACGAGTCTAGCTGGTTTCAATGATTATTTGTGTTGATGTGTGAGTTTGTGAGGTTAGACTAAATGCAAAACGTAAATGATTAAAGTAACTAAGTCGTTGGCATAACAAATGAAGCGCATTATAAACTTACTAAGTGGAACTTTAAATAGGTTAAAAGTGAACTTAACGAAACTAAACGAAAACTATACAAAAATATATTTCCATGTTTCTTCATTTTTCTTCTGACTTTAACGTATTTTAAACTTTTTTTAGTAAAAAGTTTAGTTACCTGAATTTGTTGATCTGGGGCAGGGTGGCCCGTGTTGTCTAAAAGTATAGAAGGGGAAGTAGGGTGAGCATCTAGCAACAAATAACATAAAGACTCGACAGCAGAGTAGAATTTCATTTAATTGGAGCTAAAGCCACTCTCACGCTGTGACTGTGTCCTTAGAGCCAACAAAAGTGAAGGATTTATGTTCCTTTCTTTAGCGGTCAATAAACTCAAAATAAAAAAGATGTGTAAATAAAATAAAACTTAATGATGTTTTCATGAACTGAAGAATAATAATTTCAGAACAACGAAAATTAGTAAAACTTTTGTGAGTTTTCAAATGGTTATTCATTTAGTAAGCGAGTTCACTAGTTCAATTATATTAGAGATATTTATTCGTTTGATGCAAGGTGACTTGGTTTTGTTACATGTAGATGAGAAATTATTTTCTTTTATTTGGTAGTCTAATCAACTAACCATTATTATAAGATCAATATACTTATAAAAAAATGTAAATATAAAACATTCAAAATATTGTCGAATTTTTATTCATTCATAACGTTTGAAGTAAAGAATTAGAGCTTTTAAAAACATTTTTATCCTTATTTTTTTGTGCGCACACACTGAACATTTAAAGCTGTATTGATTCAAGAAGAAAAATATATTTTATGTAAGTGAAATAATCTGCGAGATTTCTTGCTTCTAGGTGAAATTTAAGCTTCAATCTATGCATGCTTTATTGCACAAAAACAGTCCTTAAATTTCGCAGATTGTTTCATATTTATTATAATACTAACCGAACTGTTTACAGTAAAAATACAAACTTAATGAGGATATCTATTCTCTATGAAATTAAATAATAAGTCGGAAAATATTTTAATAAAGTCACATTGAAAAATTAGTAGATGCTTTGAAAAGAAAGGATAGGTCCGAAAGGCTAAAGGTATTAAATTAAGCAGAGAGGATCAAAAAGATAAATTAATTTTTCTTTTTTTCTCATGATAAAACAAAATGAGTTTTGAAAATAATATAACCTAACATTAATACTGAGTGAAATATGTTCCAAAGTTGTATGCGTCAATTGAGAGTTTGGAAACATTGTATTGTTTGATTATGCAAAGAAAAATCTGCAGGAGCGCAGTTTCAAAAATTGCTTTTAATGAAAAAAAAATTGTTCAGTGTCTTTTTACCTCCTGTGAAGCTCATTAGTTTGGAGATATTTTTTTTATCAAGTTTACAAAGAATTATGGGAGAAGTTTATACTGCATAATGTATGAAAAAGGTTTTCGAAACTTTGAATCAATTAAAATTTAGAGCTGGGGAATTTCTTATTATTTCATCGTCCAATATTTATCGATTCATATATGATGTTCAAAGTATCGTACCTTTTCGTTGATTCATACCACCCATCATCATGTTGTCACGAGGTGGAGGTGGTGGCCCTCGCGCTCCTGGCCCTGTCATTATTCCTCGACCTCGATTTGCTAAAGTTCGTTGAGCAACGCTTGCTGCACTGGGGCCTCCTTGATGACTGTCAGCATCAGTCAAGAAGTTTGATGGAACAAGACCACGAATGCCATCTAGCTCACCCATATAGAAACCATCTTCATCCATGTCTCCATAGACAAGGATGATTTGACCTGTTTGAAAACTCAATTCGACCTGCTGTGTAGTCGAAAAGCATAAATATTTAAATTAATATTTTAAAAATTCAGATCGAACTTCTAAACGAGCTACAATCTTATTGAATGACAATTTAGAATATTTTTAGACAAGATCTCACCTCTGCATCAACATTAGGGCTAAGTTCCTGAGGATCATAGTCATAGAGAGCAACCATTCTTCGAACTGGCATATTTGCATAGATATCTCCCCATCGATCTCTGCTTATACCTCTCACACTTGGTTGGCGAGGTCCGGTATGACCAACAGCACCATCTTCAATCTCTTGAACCATATTATGGGGAACATATCCACGACGACCTCTTAACTCTCCCCAGTAAAATCCATCGGGATCTTTATCTCCGTATACCTAAATATTATGATTCATTGAAGTATAAATTACTAAAAAATAAGATTGAGATACCTTTATAGTATCTCCTTCTCTAAAAGGCAGCTCTTCTTCACAACTATCAGGATTGGGACTCATTGTAATTGGATCGTAATCAAACAATGCCAAAAAATATCGAAGTTTTCGCTGTTGATTGGGCACTTGACCACGTGTTTGTCCAGGTTGTAAAGGCATCCTACTTTGTTGCATTTGATTCTGATTTATTCCAGGCTGGTTTATACCAGGTTGATTGATTCCTACACCAGGATTCTGGGGACGAGGCCCTTGTAGGTTTTGCATCATTCCGCCTCTTTGTATTCCACTTTGAACTCCACCTTGTAAATTTTGCATTCCACCCTGTAAATTACTTTGCATGTTTCCAGACAAAACTCCACTCATATTGCTTTGCATCCCCCCAGGCATATTACTTTGCATAGCCCCATGTATGTTGCTTTGCATTCCCCCAGGCATGTTGCTTTGCATTCCACCCGGCATGTTGCTTTGCATTCCGCCAGGCATGTTGCTTTGCATTCCGCCCGGCATGTTACTTTGCATTCCGCCAGGCATATTACTTTGCATGCCACCAGGCATATTACTTTGCATGCCACCAGGCATGTTACTTTGCATTCCACTTTGCATGCCCTGCATCCCACCTTGCATACCTTGCATGCCCTGCATTCCGCCTTGCATGTTATGCATTCCACCTTGGGTCTGAAATATAGTTAAAAATATATTATTATGTATAGATGCATAATGTTCATGTTTAAATATTTAGAACACGCCATTTTAAAGATCATGATAGATAAAGTAGAGTATTTTGAAACAGAAGCTCTAATCAGAGCCTATCAAAAATATTTTTGACTCTGTTTTAAAAACGTTCTCTAACTACATATTTATGTGATGTATGATTAGTTTTGTTTCCAATTTATCGGCTTACTCAATTCAAAATACTTAAAAATAAAATTGTGTTGAAACAAGAAACTCAGAAAGGTGGTCAGCTTGTGAAGTCATAACATCAACAGTAGAGGATTAAGATGCAAATGAGATGAGAAAGAGAAAGGAAAACAGAAAGTGCAGTAAATTTACATCGACTGTACTTATTGAAAGAAAATAGAAATAGAAAAGGTTCTGGTTTAATAACGTTCAATATAAATATTTATACAGGTAGTCTGAAGAAGTACGGGAATGTAACAATCAACATTGTGTTCTGGCAACACATTTTGCCTCTAACCTGAGGTTGATGATATTGATGCTGGGGCGATTGATGTTGAGCGTAAGAGGGCAATGGAGAAGGTGGCTCATTATTAGTCAAATTATTGTTACAAACACCTCTGTCTCCATTTCCACCCTCTTGATATTCACTTTCATCGCTAATATAATCACCAGTGTCAATATTTTCTTTTGTAATTTCAATTGATGGAATGCTTCCGGAACTGCCACGCTGATTATTAGCATGTTTTTGTGTTTTCTTTATTGTTGTAGAATCATGATAAGTTATCAATGATAGTTTAAATAGATTTTATGAATGTGACAAGATAAAATCATTCTAAAGTCTTTGAGATTTAAATTGTGTCGAAGTGTTTTTAATAGATTTTTATATAAATTTTCATTAAATTTCTTTTTCTTTAAAATACAAACTAAAACATACTGAAAAACAAAAAAAAAGCTTCATAGATTTATATTTACCAATTGGTTCGGCTTGTTTTTTTGTCCTGGAAGATTCTGCATTTGCTGCATGTTACCGAGATTTTTGTCCATTGGTTTAGGTCCATTTGGGCCACCCATCATTTTCTGTTGCTGCATCGCCATTTGTTGTTGCTGTTGCTGCTGTTGAGGATTTTGTGGTAATTGTTGCGTTTGTTTTTGATTTTGTCTCATTCTTGCAGCATTTCTTACGACATCTTGATTGCAATAATAATCACGATCATAAAATACATTAGAATCATAATATCCTGTTCCAATATTTATTAGGAGGTGTTTGTGTAACATTTATTTGATGGGTTGTTCAAAGTTGTGTAACGAAAAATAAAAATGAATTATGAAAAGAAAACAACATGAAATTCTATCTAGGAAATATAAAACTTTAATGTTTTTTCATAAATACGAGAAAAAATTGTAGAAAGCTAAGTAAAACTAAAGTACATGTGCTTCTTGATAGATCTCAAACTCACGTGGAATTGGTGTCGCCATACTATCACCAGACTGTGCATCACGTGATTTGGTGCGAACAGTAACAGCTTGGGGATTTATTCCAACTAGTTTTGTTATATCTATTAAAGCGTGATCACCAGTTGGAGAATCTACATCAGTAACTTTTTTACCGTCAGCATACACAGCGTAGCCAGTTACTGGGCCAGAAGCACCAGCTGGTGGTCTAGAAACTGGCTGCCATGTAACCAACAGTGTTCCGTCCTGAGGTCCAGGCTCCACTTGAATTTCCTTAAAGGATAAAAGTTTGAAAAAGATTTCTTTAACATTTATAAATAGGAAATAAATACTTGAGGTGGATCTGGTAATCCTTTGGCGAGAGTCCTGAAATCAGTATAAGCACCTGGTGCTTCTAGTTCATGTGGTAATGGTCCGCTTATAGGCGGTGGCTGTGGTTGTTGACCAGGTGCTCTGAGTTGTTTTGCACGAACTGTTACTCTATATTGCGTGCTTGGTGAAAGCCCTGAAAAGTTTTTTATTATTGTAAAAATAAATTTGATCGAATAACTTTTTTAAACATGATAATTCCACCTGTTATTGTATGTCTGTACACTCCTGGCTTCAATGTTCTAACTTCAACATTGTTCACACAGACCACATGTTGATGATTGGAGTTGGCAGGAAGCCATGATATGACTGCACTTGAGCAAGTTATGTTGGTAGCCTTAACATTTGTTGGTCCCAAATGTGACACATCACGGCCAATTATCATCGTGCATGCAGCATCTCTTGATGTTCTTCTATTGGCTGTGACGCTTCGAACACTGACTCTATGTGGCTGTGAATATTATTTTTTTATTACTCAAGTGTGTAATGGAATAATACTAAATAAATATAAAACTTACTCGATTACAATCAACTCCTTCAACTAACGCTCTCGTTCTCTCAGCAGCTTTCACAGTAACCTTTATATTTCCATCAACATAGACATGGTAACTCTCAATTTGATGATGTCCATATTGATCAGGTGGATTCCATCCAATAAGAACGCTCTTGTTGAGTTGTCTTTCAAGTGTCAAATGCCTTGGAGCGGGAACTAAATCGGAGAACATAAAGTCAGCAGCTGTCATGTTGACCAATGTTTGATGTATAAATAGATGCATCGAAAATTTGAATCGTTTTATAATTTTCCATTACATTAGCAGTTTCATAAACATTCAGATTCTTCCCTTTTTTAAACAACATTTAATTATTTTTCTTTAAAAGGAGTCTCCATTAATATTCCACTGACATTCAAATTTTCATGCTTGGAATTAGTACATCAAATATTGGTTGACGTTTTGTTACATTGTAACATAAAGTTAGAGGAAGCTTTTCATTTATTTAACAATAATATATTTTTCACATTTAGTATGTGTACCTGGGTCCACATCATCTTCTGGATCTTGATCTGTATTAACAGTATCACTAATTCTTCCAAGATCATCGTTTATCGGCGGAAGCATCGCAGTATGAGTACTATGTGTATGTGGAATCATTGGAGCCGGATCTAATGGTATGGGAACATCATCTGCGTCACGTAACGTTGACACAACAGCTTGGTGAAACTCTAATAAATCATCACCTAAAAGAGAAGTTTCAAAGTTTTTTTTTTTCCTTTCTTTTCATAAAAATGTTACATAAAAAGGATATGAAGCATAATGTGAAACAATAATTTGCATCATATTGCTTTTGTTTTGAAAAAATAAATCGAAGATTCTAACAATAATGTTTGCAATTAAAAAACTTTTATTAAAACTTCTCCCAACTATTGGGAAAAGGAATAATATGAACAATCTTAATTTTTAATTTTAAAGCAAACTATCATGCAATTAATGTACACATAATGAAATCATAATTGTACAAATAATTTAAAACATATAATAAAAAGATGTGAAAAGATTTCAGTTGAATTGTATAATGTAGAAGTTATTTGATAACAACTTTTCATACTGTGCAATCTAATGAGATAGAAAAGTGCATATTTATAAACAATCGATAATCTTTTATGCTTGTAGAATTCATTTAAAATATAAAAGAATATTTTTATAGCATCACATACAAGTTTTTGAAACTTATAGAAATTATATAGAGAGGAAATAGAGTAGGTAGAAGAAACATTTATGAAACTTTTGATATAGTCAATGAGATGCATTAAATAACTATGAGAATACACCAATTATTTAAGTGCTAAGTGAGGCAATAAAATATTGCATCAAAGTTTTCTTTTATTAAGTTATCTATGTATTATAACTTCCGCATCTGTTTACTTACCGACAAGTCTTTGTAAAAATGATGCTGGTACGAGACCTCGTCTGCCATCTAATAATTCGGCATCATAATAGCCACTATGTGGCTCCCCATTTCCCCATACTAACAAATAATCCCCAGCACATAATGCTAGTTCTCCTTCTGATCCTTCAACACTGTAAATTTTTTATTTGACCTTATCAATAACGTAATTCCAAACATATTCATTTTCGAATGATTTGTGTATAAAAATGTCATTGTCTTAAATTGATATTTATGTATTGATTTTTGATATTTGAGAAGGGATTTTGATGATGGATTAGGGGAAAAAGGAAGAATAAGTGGAAACTGTTCAAAAAAGTCTGTAGTGGAAATGTTTCATTTAAATGTCAGTTTATAAAGTGTAAAATTTTGATTAAAAATATTAAAATTTCCTTACTCTGGTGGATCATAGGAAAATCTAGCAATAAATACGCAACATCGTCCTTTTCCCGGTATGTCTAACATATCGACTTGTGGTTCACCATTGCCGTTTAATGTTAAACCATGTGAACGACCTTAAAAAATGAAAAATTTGTTTTTGAATACCAAAATCCCGCACTGTATTATCATGTTAATTAATGAGATGAATCATTTTACAAAGCATTTGAAAATTTCTTTTTTTTATTTCATTACGAAAGTTGCACATTTAAAAGAAAAGAGTTGCTCAAAAGCTTTCAACAAACAGCATGGAAATATTCAATTCTTTAGCTTTCGCTTTGTGTGTGGCTTTCAAAAAGAAGCAAAAATCTAATTGATATGAATCAGATGTAACGTTTAAAATAGAAAAAAAAAATATTTGCAGAAAAAATTCCAAAGCTTAAAATTTCAAAGAAGTGTCAAAGTACTTAAAAATAAAAATAGACTGAAGAGAATTGCAATGAAGTATTAGAAAGAGAAATGAACTCACCATCAAGTCCATCTAATCCACCAAGTCGTGATAATGGCCTACTTTGCGAATGCATATATCCTGGATTAATTCCATCAATTCCATAGCTATCTAGACCCCAACCACCCGGTGGGATCGGTGAACACGGCGTACCAACGCGATTATATCTACTGATGCCGATATCAAAATCATCTAATGTTTTCAGTTTCATAGCACCCGATGTTATTAATGGATTCGTGTACGTTGAATATGATGTGTTATATCCTAATCCTAATGATGTCAATAAACTAGTTCCACCCAATCCAGTTACCCCACTGCTTAAAGGATTTGTTGAAGTTAAATTCAGTCCTGTGGTACCTAAGCCGGTACTCAATAAGCTGGAATGGCCGGCATTTGCGCCTAAACTGACGCTTGATAAGCCTGTTGCACCACCCAATACACTATTAAGACCAAGTGTTGTTGTCGACTGACCAACCGCTGGATATGTGTAAGATGAACCACCAGGAGCTCCACTTAATCCTAATGTATAACTTGCAGAGCCAGACGGCAATGAATATGTATTATGTAGTGAAAGGACGGGCATAGTAGAGCTCTGAAATAACAAAAATACCCATTAAAAATATAAGTCATTAAATATTTACACAACATTTATAGCTCAAACACATGGATAAATGCGAAATCGAACAAAAAGAAAACATAAAGTTATAAACAAAAGGAAGAAAAGAAAGAAAACAGCTAAAGTGACGTTAAAGAACACGCAAATATCATTCGAAACATGAAGGAAAAGTCATCGTCTCAAGATTTTCAGTAAATTTGTTTTCCTTAAATAACGACGAGATTTTCATTATGAAGATTGATTAAACATTTACATGACGACACTTTCATCTCGATAAATCATTAAAAGTGACAAATATTAATTAACAAATAATCTTCAATTTAATCATAAATATAAACATCTAATGCTACATTAACGAAAGAAAAATTGAAAAAATAAATTGCTTGTTAATAATTCTTTAACCAATTAAACAAATTTTCCATTTATCCATCAATTTATGACGACAGAAAAAAAGTGAAAAGATAAGCAATTTGCACATTAAGAAATTTTGAAAAAAATTCTAAAATATTATTGCACCTGACATAGGGGTGGCATGGTACTAATTTGATTTGCTCTAATTGGCAGTGGTGATAAATTATGCGTTGCAGTTGTCGAATATGATGTATTTCCACTAGCTCCATACGACGAAGTTGTACCATAAGTTGACGATAAATTTGTTGATATATTTGATAAACTAATGGGGGGTTGTGATACTATAGAAGAACTCATTCCAGCACCTGTTCCTAAAGCTGATGATGTCATGATGTAAGACGATGGACCAGTCGTTCTTGGTTGCTCTAGTTCTGCTAGTATACGATTGTCCTAAAATTTAAATCGTAAAAGGGTTCGAACCATTCAGTTCTTTTCAATAGGCTTTTGTAATTTGAGCTAATGTTCTTTAACTGAGAAGGTGATACCTAACAGTGGATTTCGTGTACGATATATTAATGTATAATACGTTCATTTCATTCTTAATTGTCAAAAGTCTGTAATCTATTCTACACTTAGTGCCAATTCTATGTTCTGTCCTAAAAGCCTTTTGATATGTTGACGTTATTCTGATTGACGTTATTTTTGAATACTATTTAATTCATTCACATTATGGATAGTAGCTTAATACAAATAACTAACAAGTTTCGATATCACTGTCATTGATATCATGACTTATGAAATTGCTTCCATTTTAGTTTGATTAAAAGGAGTCTTGACAGTAATTATATTGTAATTAAATCCAATTCAAAAACTATTTACTGTTATGAAATAATATTGTGATCTAATATCTGCCCTAATTATCTTTAGACATGGATCAAATATTTATGTAATGAAATGTTTGAAATGTTTATTTTATGTGAATCTGATCAAGTAACACACATACATTAGCAATTGATAAACGTGCCTGTTCGATCTTGGCCATGATCCGATCAATTTCTGAGCTTTTTTGGTCAGGTGTTGGTGCCCATGTTACTGTTGACGCTTCACTTTTCACATTATTTGTGCTCAAAGATGAAAGTCCAGTTATGTTATTGCTGTTATGAGACATGATGCCCGTGATTCCACTTGAAGCTGTCGTGTATTTACTTATGGGATCAAGTCGCGATGATATAAAGGAAGTGCCAGTTGATTGGATTTGACTTGGCCTACTCGATGGCCTTGTTTTTACCGCTGATTTAAGTTCTAATTGCAATTCTTCACATCTTACTGTTTCTAATGCAGCCTATTTTTATTGATTTAATGAATCATTTGTAAGTTAAATATATACCAGAAGAAATCGTAAATTTTCTTTGTTCATAATCACACAAAAACATAAAAAATAAAAGGAAGTAAATCAAGAGCACAAAATAATTCAAGGTATTAAAAAAAATTACACTTGGTGGTGTCAACACTCAATTCAAGGTGTTGGAGCGTGCTATATTCATGCAAGGTTTGTTTTCTTTCATTCGATAGAATAATTTTTTTTAAATACTCCAATATTTGTAAACTTCAAGTTTACTTTTTAAATGGGAGATATTAAATAAAGAAATAGAAATAATACTTTGTTATTGGAATAGTCCATCGTTAACTTAAGATTAAACGAAAGATAATATTGTCATAATCAAAAAGGTGCTGAGATAAATGCACACACCTTTTTCTCCAATTCACGAGCTCTAGATTGTAATGTTTCGTAAGAATCTCCAGATCGAGATACACCAGATGAAACTCCTCGGAGTTGCGCTAATGCTTCCTAAAATATAATACCATGCCATGAACCCTTTTGCTACAATTTTTTTTCTTGAAAGATTGTAAATCATTTTAAGTGAACTCTATTGCAATATTATCTTATTTATCAGATTTATCAAATTAAATATTTAAAGTTTGAGAGGAAGAGAAACATATCTGTAGGCATTTAAAAAAATCTTTCCAAATGCTAACGTTCACATGTATCCAAAGAAAAAGTTGTGTAGTTTGAAGTTGAAACAAAAAGGAAATGAGAGAATTTTCATTTAATGAATGAAAATCATATTTGAGAGTTTTCACTAGAAAATTAATAGTCGCTCTCTTTCAAAAATCCTCTCCCTCTCTCTTTTTTTTTGTTAATTCTCAAAGCTTTTTTTTTAAAGCTCGGAAAATATTTTTTTAATCTCTCACATTTAAAATGTCACTAAACTGCAAAATTCACTTCAAATTTACAATTTTAAGTAATCAAAAACAACAAAAGTTGAAAATGTTCCTCGTGAGTTTTCATAAAAATGATTTCAACTATCAAAATGTGAGCGAGAGAACATACCTGATGCGCACGTTCGGCTTCGGCTCTTCGGGACTCTGCGTCCCGAAGTTGTAAACTTAATGAGTCCAACATGGCGTCAGACATCCATAGTGCCTCGTTAGACATTGTCTGCAAGTCCATTTAGGAAGCAAAATGAGAAAAAGAAGAAGGTAGTGTGAGGATATTCCTTAATAAAAAATTGATGCTTTTATGCACTTGAAAACACAGAAAAGTTGTTTCAAATAACTTAAATGTTTTATTTATATATTGTCGCTAGAGATTTTCTTCAAAAATATGAATCATAGCGTTGCGAAAAAAAGTTTTATCAGAATCTTATGACAGTGTTCGTAGCATTTTTTTCAACAGAACGATAAAAATGTCATCTTAATTCATTCAACACATTAACTGGAGATAATCCTTATTATTAGAATATTTTCCTGTTAGAAAATTTCATGGAACTTAGTTTTTCCTTTTATTAATTTTCAGGCACGATTTTTCACTTTCGATATTTGTTTCAAACTTGAATCACAACTCATTTAAACATAATCCTTTTGATTTAATCCATTTTATTTCGTGGATAAATTTTCTTTCTTCTTTTTTCTTTTTTTAAGAAGTTCATTTTTTGCTTAGACATTTCAATCTGTTTTTTTATTTTTCATTCATGTTGAAAATTGAATTTATCTTTTTCATTGCATGTTGAAAACTTTAACAGATTTTCATTTTGCGAATATTAATGGTTAAGTTTTTTTTTTCTACTGATACTAACTTAGATTGAGAGGTCACTTCGAATAATTATTTTTTCCATTGAAGCACGGATCGACTAATTCATTTAGAATCAAAAGAAATGTCACAGATTGCACTTTGTATATGGGTCACACTTTGTATCCTTTATGATTTTTTGAGAAATACTATGATGTCGTCCGTGCCTCAACATCGATCGTTCGACTATTAATGAAATAAAAAAGCGAAGAAAATTTTACGCATATGAGAGAAGAGATTTTTTCTTCATTCGTTTACACTTTTTTCTTTTCTGTCTCAAGCGATTGAAAGGAGCGAGAAGAATCGACTGTGCTCCCACATAGGAAAATTTAATGAAAACTGTGGGAGATGAAGAAAAAGAATTTATGTATTTTTTTCTGTATGTGTGTGTGCAATTTGGATGGGGAGCTTTTGCGATGCGCAACCGCAAATCGATAATGGAAATGCTTTCACGATATTTGTAACTCACCGAAGAAAAAAAGACGAAAACAGGATAAAAACTATAAGTCATACACTGTTTTCAACCTTTTCGTTAATCTTTAGAATAAGATGATTCAGAAAAGAATAAGGAAATCCTGAATTCTACTATGAAAGCTTTTTGATTACAAATTCAGGGGTGGGAATTGAAATGAAAATTCTGTACGAACAAGAAGTGAGTTTTCATTTAAATTTCGATTTTTTAGTCAACAATTGTTTTTTGGATGCAACAAAGATGTCTTTTTCAAACTTTTTCAATCAAATTGACAGATGGAAACCAAATCTTGTAGCTTGAACTTTATAATATATGTTGAAAAAAAAAATAGAAAATTTCCAATATCGAGTTTATAGCTAGACAGCTAAAGTTATTCTTATCTTCTCTTTGCGTCTGATAACATTTGATATGATTATCTATTTATAAGTATGCATGTATTAATAAATAGATAGAAACTTTCTTCAATAATGAATCAATTAGAGTCAGAAACTTTTAAAACAATTAAGTTATAAATAAAACACGTGAAAATTATGAGAAACATGAAAAGGCCGCAGATGTTTTCCCTTTATTCACAAATATTTTCCTGTCGTGGTTCCGGTTATAAAGAAATTTTCGAGAAATCAACCATTAAATTGCTGTTAAATAATAGAGCTTTTGCTTTCGTGTTGACTATAAATTTCACAGTTTGAAGTAGACTTTTCTTAGTTCCTTTTCAAAACGGTAAAAGTTTTGATAGCAGATAAAAGATAAAGTAAATCATGGGAAATTTGATTTTCGGCTTACTGATAACAACGCTCGTTCAAAACTCTTCAGAGAAAAAGTTGAAAATTTTGTACAGTGGAACTTTGATAAAGGTTCGTTCGCGTATCAATAATATTGAAAAGAATGAGTTAGCAAATGAAGGCAATGAAGTGGTTAAAAAATCCTACAGCGATGATTCAATCTTCACTACGTTCCATTCGTATGAAAGCGTCATTCTTGTTAATGTTGCACAACAACAGAAAAATGAAATTTCAGAATTGAAAAAGAATTTGAGTGTTTAATGAAAGTGTTAATTTCCATGACACCGAAAAAAACTAAAATTCTCTAAATCAGAGTTGGATTTGGGAAACATTACAATCAGCCGACGATATCAAACTGCATCACCAATGTCAAATCAGAAATAAGAAATATTGAAAATAATTTTAATCATGACAATGAATTAATTTTTCCGTTAATGCTAATTTTTTAAAATATCCAATAATAACTCATCATTCAGAAAGGCTTGGAGAAGAATTTGTAATCAAAAAACTCTTACTCATAGAGAAATCGATGAAGCCACAAGCAAAAGTTTACTTGAGAAAATTTGATGATGAAATTCAAGAAAATTCGAGCCAAGATGAAGAAAGTTTAATGGAAACTCCCACACTAGTAGAAAATGCTGATGTAAATAATTTTGATGAAAAGGTCAACCAGTTTAAAGGTCACTTTTTTATTTTAATTATGGAAGCGATAAGAATCAATGCCTTGAAAATGAAAACATGAATGAAGAAAGATTAAGATTAAAATTAAATAATCCTGATGAATCCTTAAATGATCAACGGAAGCGAAATTTAAAAATCCGATGAACTAATAATTCAAGATTTTAATTTCATCATTCGAATTAGTTACTTCCCGCCTCAGAATGTTTTAATTTAAGAAGAATATATTGCAAAAGTGAATAAACTGCAATCTATTAATGAATCAATGATTAAACACATTCAAATAGTGTTTGAAAACGATTTCAAATATTTTAAAATTCATTAAATTGTCAGATGATGTTCTGAAGGAAAAAGGAATAAAATTATGTACAGAAATTCTAATCAAATGATAGAAGATCTCGTAGAAAAGCTTGAAAACTTTAAATGACTTTCAATACTTGATCCACATAATCAAAAGCTTTCATTACCAATCGGATGTGTCGGTAAATATTTAATGAATTTGTACGAAGAAAAATTAATGAATAAATGAAGATTTTGATGCTGAAAATGTTAAAAGCATTTGAACATATTGAAAGGTCCCGATGACATTCGAAGTAAAATTAACCTTCCGCGAAATCAATCTCAGAGATAAAAACGCTTTAAAGTTGTCATAGAAAAAATAAGAACACAAAAAATGTTACAAAAATAGTCTCTGACAAAGATGTTGAAAACAAATCATGGATGATAATGTTTTAGTCCCAAAAGCTAATAGATGAATACCAAGCGAAGCAAATAATCGACTTAAGTGCAGAGAAAAATTTTATTCCTACATCAGAAAGTAAAAATCAAACAGTGGAAGATAAAACGCTGAAGCTTCAAGACGACACAATGTCGAATAATGAAAGCATAGAATTTTTGGCGAATCACGATGAAATTGCCAATAAAGATGATAAAAGCTTTCTAGAAAAATCTGTATACACATCAGATGAAGGAACAGCAAACGAGTTAATGAAAATTGTTGAAGGATTTTCTAAAGATTTTATTCCAAATATCAAATGATAATGTTATGGTTGACTTTAAGACATTATTTAACTCAAACAGCAGTAAGATAGTCGACTTAAATGTCATGGGAATTCAAGATCGTATAATGATTGTTGAAATAGAATACGAGAGAATGTTAAACGGATTATCTCCATTGGTAAATCAGACGAATTTAGAATTCCCCAATGTAATTAACATCACTGCAGTGACTGATCTTAATAGTACTGAAGAAACTACAAGAAAATTTATTTAGCTAAACCATTCGAACACGAATCTAAAGATTTTTGATTAATTGAAAAGTTCGTTATTGTCCAAAACTTTAGCTATGCAATTAAAGAAAATTTCATCACAAGATGTTCAGTTTTCACGTATAGAAGAAGAATCTGCAATGAATTTGAAAGTGCCTGAAGAATAAAAGTCATTGCACCTTCTTAAAAGAAACGAACCCGGAAAATGTGAAGTGACAAAGAATACAGCACAATCAAGTGACCCAGATAAAACAACTGAGAATATTTCCATCTTCGAAAGCGGTGATACTGAACCAGACAATGCTGAAAATAGAGGAATTGAAACTAAGAATTTTTCTGAAAGAATTTCTTCAGTTTCAGGAATTCAAGGAACTCTGTCATTAATAGAAGCAATAACTTCAGATCAATCAATCGAAAAGAAGAAAAAGTTTAAGTATTTGAACAGCTAACACTTAGAAACTTGTTTATTCGTATCGTATCTAAATTCATGTCACTTCATTATTGTAAAGTGGCCGAAAGGAAAATAAAATCGATTTTCCGAAATAAATTATTTAATAAATGATTTCTTAATGACTTCGTGTTTGAATCATACCCATTACGTTCATAAATTAGCGTGTTAAATTTGTAATCCAGTTAAACCATTGTGTCTCTATCACAATCACACACAACAATTTTCATATTGTACGAAATTTGTATTGTCACTATGAAAACCGTAACCTAGCGTTTTTTTCTCACTCTTCTAGAGATTTTTTTCTTTCCTTTCATCAGTTCTTGTTTTATCACTTAACGCCAACGGCGCATGTCTCGCAACAGTCTTTTTTATGTAGTGTAGAAAAAAGAAGAAGAAAAATCTTATCGCTGAACCCAAAAAAAAATTTTTCTACTGAATTTTTGTTTAATAATTCTCGATTTATTATTTTTTATTCACGATTTTGTTGTATCCCTTAATTACTTTTTTCTGCTTTATCAACACTTTATCCATTTATTGGTTTCGGTAAAACTTTTGAAAACTTTCTATTTCATATCACGAAGCGATTTTTTTATTTTTTTTCTCAACTTATGCGTCGGCGGCAGATGTGTTGGGGGATTTTTCTTTACATGCTTTAGCAGCTCCACACACAATATCAAAGTGAGGGAGAATTTTCTGCCTCTTCTGCTGAGTTATGTAATACTAACACAACTTTAAATGTGAAAAACGATGATGAAGGAAAAAAATAATTTTGAACTTTTTTTCCTACATTAATTCTTCTTTACCTTTTATCAAAACACCAAATTAAAAGCTTTTTTGGAGCTTTCCAACTCGAATTAAATCTTTACATGTAATTAAATTATTGAACAATGTTTTTCTATCCTTGTTAAAGCTCAAATTTTCTAAATTTATTTTTTTGATTTTTCTTTTCTCCACAGGAAGAAATTTTTCACCGATCTGACACATGCAAGGACTCGTTTCAAACTGAACGAAGAAAGCAGAGAGACGAAAGGAAAAACGATTTCGGAGAGGAGAGGAAAGAATATTATTAATACATCTACACGAAAGCTCGATTGTGACGTAAGCTAATTTTACGTTTCATGAATCAAATGAAAGACGAAGTGCTATTGCGATGAAGTGGAATGACTGCAAACGGTCTCGTTCGACTTCTGAGCGTGAATTGGAAAAAAGGATGAGTATTTTCACAAAGAGAGAGAAAGAGCGTGTCGGGAAATAGATTAGAGAATAAAGTGATTCAATAAAAATGATAACGAAACGACTTTAAGAAGATTATTGAAGAAACGTTTATGCCATAAAAATTTTAATCTCACAATGTAAGGAAAAAGCTGAATCAGATTTGAAGCTTGAACTCTTGCGTAAACTTAATTATTGGGCGAATGAATAAATTTCAAGGTCGCGTTAATTGTGAAATGAAACCTTAATTAAAATAAGTAAAGCTTTAAAGACATTAAATTAGAATTAGTAATAACTTATTAGGTTTTTTAAAAATTTGATGATCAATTCAGCAAATGTTAAATAATTTTTTTTGTAATTGTATCTTAATGAGAAGTGTCTTTAAGAAACAAAAAAATTCACAAAAAGTTTTGTCGGCAACGAAAAATATTCAATTCCAACATTTGTAACCTCAGTCACCTTACACGGGTTCTAATTCGAAATAAATTTATTTACACAATTCCGATTCATAGGAAAATTTTCGGTATTGTCGCTTGTTCATTTTTATTTTCCATCAGTACATTCCTCAACATTCTTTTTTTTCCTTCACTCCACTCCGATGTGCATGTTTTCCACCAAATAAATTCTTCCAAGTACATAATAAAAGCGAAGAAAATTGAGTAAAAGAAAGTCCAAGAATGAAAAGGAACTCAAAGTATTTAGGAAATGAATTAATGTTTACATTAACATGAACATACATATTCACGTATTATCGATTTTCGGTCCTTTTCTTTTTTACCATGAAACTGAAAGATTTTATTTGACAACTTTGTCACGCAACATTCTAAATTTATTCTCACGCGAAAGGTTTTTGAACGTTTCTCTGCGAATTATAAACAATTAAATTTAAAATTACTTACATTACTTGCGAACGACTCCCAAAGCCCTTTTTTTGTCATGAGCTCTTGAACGTTCTTTGAAAGCAGTTAAGTTATAAATAGCAACAAAGGCTTCTTTAAAGAAGCAATGTAAACACTTACAATATTTGCGAAATGGTAGCGGAAATGAATTATGCGCTGACGGCTCGCGTGGTTTGCCACAAAATATTTTAGGATTAATGTAACTTTTTGTGGACTCAAAATTGCTTACTAAAAACCAACGACTCGGCAAATGAAAAGCTTTACTGACTTCCGGGAAAAATATGAAAGCTTCTTTCCGATTTGTGATTAAATACTCCAAGTTTAAGTAAATAATATTATACTTAAGGAGGGTATCAAAAGCATTTATTTAATATTAATGATCGGTACAGTTAATAATTTTATTAATCATAAACATTCTTCTAACTGTTGTTCTTACATAACTAATTAAGTTCTTTTTCTTTAAACCACAAACCTATTCACAATTTAACTACAATTCAACGTAACGTCATGTCACAACAAACTGTCAAGGCACGCAAGGAGAAATATTTAAACCTGAGAATCTTCATATCAAAATTAATCAATCGATAATTGATTCATCGATGCAATTTGAGGATCGAAAGCGTTTGAATTTGCATCAAGAGAATTCTTATCTTTCTTCTTTTCCTTCGGCAATTGCTTAAAGTAACTCGACTCAATCAGCCATTCTCTATATTCTGTTTCTAAATGTTTCTTTTGTTCCTTATGAAACTCATCCATTGGTTTAAGTTCACCTCCATAATCCTAATACATAAATAAAAATTACATAAATCATCATTTAAGACGAAATCTCGTTTTAATATAAAAATATTTTTCATACCTCCGGTAAAAGTTCCGGTGGAAATATTTCATCTGGGCCTTCAGTTGTAAAATGCAAAAGGGACATCAGTTCAGTTTTAATGAAAGGTTTAACAATCGCAAAAGCTTGATTTACAAACCATGCTGTATGAACAATGTAGATTTTCTTAAGTCTCACTGGATGTGCTTCCTTCAGATAGAAAAAGGAGAAAATTTTATTAGTAAAACATTAAACACCTCGATAAAATAATGGCCATAAAACTCACTTGAATATAAGACATAAAGTTTCTCAATGGACCGAATTGAACTCTTGTCAAATGCCTCAAACAGACACCTTCCATGTCAAATATGACAACATAGCCGTTAATAGGCCCATCGTCACTTATAATAACGTCATTAAACATGTTGAAGGCCTGGAAGTAAAAAAGTCACAAAATTAACTACCCGTTAAACTTTGTGTTAATTATTAATAAATAAAAACCTTCACGCCATCCCCAAAAATTATGTTCGACGGATTATAATCTTTAAGTCGATATGCGAGAATTCTGTAACCTTCTTTTGTGAGATTGGGAAGTGCCACCATGTTGCTGTATGAGAAGAATGAATATACTTATGTAGATAAATAAATTGAAAATTGTAAATGTAGAACGTACGTAGCGTTGTAAATGAATTGAATCTCAGGCAGAAGGGGGTCTCGAATTCCAAAGCATTCGACAGATGACGCTCTAAGCTAAATAAGTGAGAAAAAAATTGAAACAATAATTTATAACATGAATATATTCATGTAAGATTCTTAATTACCTCAACGTATCGATTGAAGGCTTTTTTCGTATCCTCTTTGTTGTATATACATGCGTGATAGAACTGATGTGCATGATTTTTTGTCATTTTTGGAAATCTCGGTTGTTTGATCATCCTTTATAATTAATTATATTTATCTTAGATTAAGTCTCATCTTAGACAAAAAGAGAAAATTTATGACTTTAAAATTTTAACTCACCATTGATAAATTTCTTCAATCTCTCCGAGACGTTCCTCAGGCCATTTGTAAGGCTCAGGATGATCCTTGTAAGGATGTGAATGTTTCGTGGTCATCATTTTTGTGCTAGTCTTGTGAACTGAAAATATTTTTTTATTTGTCATTACAACATTCTTGAACTATCCGTTGCTAAAGTCACACGTTTAATAAGTAATTTGACACGATTTTTGATTCAATTTTTTCCTTCAATGACTGTTACATCATCCGGGTAATTTTTTCTTTGATTTATTCTTATTTAGCCAGATATTTATTTTATAATTATAACTTACTACGCAAGTACGTATTACAAACAATCATTATTAATATTTGTTTAGCTTCGTTTAACAAATTTTTGTTTTACAAATTAGAACTTATTTATTGGCTATTATCTGACACTTAAGAGTCGAAAGTCATTGGAAAATATTATTCGGAATTATTAAACAAATCGAGCTTACAAATATTTAATGAGTAAATTATCAAAGCGAATTCGTGTTAAATATCACTGAATAAATAACAAAGCTTCACTTTAAATGTTCTTAAGCTTACAACACTTCATTTCTTACGTTGAGGATTTATGCTATAAAAAGCTAAAGTGATCACTGTCATCCAAATATACATTACGAAAATGACAAATCTCACACACATGATGCACAATTAATAAAATCTGTTCTAATATATTTGAACATCTACCACCTCCAAAGCTTTAAAAACCAACTGATCATCCTCGAAAAAGAATGAAGTAATAATTATAAAACCTATTAGTTTCAGTGGGGATGAAATCGAACATACTAATCACTTAAAAATCGGGCTTTCCATTGGATTAGCGTTAGCCGTCAAGATATTTCGATTTCTTTAATTAAATGTTTACATCAATTGATTCTTCCAAACTTAGCACCACACTACTAAATAGGTTTATAATTTTGTTTATCACCAAAGTAAGTAATTAGCAGAATTTAATTTTAAAACTTTTCTTAATGCATCGGCTATTTGAGTAAGTTTTGACAACTTTTCTCAAATATTGACTGCGTTAAATATGCGCATTTGATATGAATGTCATCAACATCACCATGTTTTAGTTAAATTAAATAGTCAATACATAAAATGTGATGATTACGTCTTTGTCGGAGAATTTTCAATGAATGTTTGGTTTAAGACGCTAATTTATAGTGATCATACACGATAATTAACAGTCGGTTGTCTTAAGATTTTAAAATAAACTGAGGAATCAAAAACTATTTTTGCCCATGTTTCGACGTTAAAATATCTAATTATTTGATGTTCTTATAACAAAGTAACGTGAAGAATCAATTTTGCGCAGAAGTTTCATGATTTCTTCTCGAATATTTTTTGATATTCATTTTTAGCGTAATATGGGATATCCCAGAAAACATTTCAAAACTTCTGACGTACCAACTTTAATTTACGATAATCATGCAAGAGAAAAAAATAAATTAAGACGAATGTAAAATTGCTTCTTTTTATAAGTATTCGGAAAAATGTTAATCTCATAGAGGCACTAACTGAATGATCAAGCAAAAAAAAAGTTCAAATTGCTTTTGGAAATGTTCTTTCCACAAAATCGCACATTCGATTTTTATTTGTCAATGGTCAATGAAACTATTGCGGATACTTTGTCTCGTGTAAGTGTATGAATAGTATAATGTTAATATATGATCAATGAACAATGAAATGTGCACGGCAATATTTTAAGGTATAATGGTCATGTGACCTTCAAGACTTTTGTTGTATTTTAGCAGACATACAGCAGATGATTTTAAATTGAACAACCGCTTAAGCAATCCAAGATCAACATGAACATTAAATACACTTCTCGTTATGTCACCATTATTTGTGTCGTAGTATTTACTTTTATGTTGAAAGAAATTATCTTCAACGTACAATGGCAAACTATCCACAACGAAATAATCAAAACTTTGCGTCATCAAACCATCCTCTAACTGCTGTCTTTGTAAAACGTTTTCTTAACTCTTGGAAGTATTTTATAAAATTTACTTTAAAGTTTAAAGTATAAGAATTTCAAACGTGTTTTAAATTTAAATCCGACCCAAGCAATGATGTTGAGAGAAAAAAATATTTTTCTCAATTATGCAGTCACATTACGTAAATAAATAATTGCAATACTTCAGACTTTCATTTCAACTTCTTTTTTAATGCATTTTTTATTCAAAACTTTATGATTTTTTTCGTTTTCATTGTTTAAGAGTTTACTTTAACATTTGAAATAAGTTCAACGCAAGAGTTCCTTGTACAAGGAAGAGCTTTGAACCTACATCAGTTACGAATCTTATTCTATAGCAACCAGCATAGCAACTTTATTTTCTCTTTTTTTTTATGCAACTGTTAAACGTACCACGGTGAGCAATTGGTTATGCAGTGTTCACTTCACAGCGTTTACGATGAAACTGAACGAGTAAGTGAATTGAAGGAAACACATAAATACATTGAGTGTATTAAACTCGCGGGCTTGTGTTACGAATTTTTGCTTACAAAATCTTTTCGACAGTACTTTACGCTTCCAACATTGAAGAAATGTATGTACGAGTATCTCAACTAGCACTACTAAAATAATATATAATTTTGACTAAAAGGTAATATTGAAGCCAGCTTGCTTTCTTTTTCTATTATAATCATGCGATATGTAATGAGATGTTGAAGAAGATTAAGCGAAATAAAGAAATGATTTCCTTTCAAATGTAATCGTTTTACGACGTGTAGTTGGCAATAACAAAAATCGTTCAACTTCTGATTTCAATAAAGTTAAATGGAAGGAAATAAGGGACAACTTCATTAACTTTACATTTAAAAGCTTTGATAATTGCTGAACATTGAAGGGAGAAGAAGATAGTGCTTCAGGTGCTACATCAAACATATTTTTGCAGGTGTATTACTCAAGGTCATCTTTTATTACCTTATAAAAGTCTCTTTGCTGCCGTTTAATTCAGTTACTTCAGACCTTCATCTATAAAGTTTCTCCGATTTAAACATTTTTTTGAGCTCATAGATATTTGAAAACTTATCAATTGCTCACAAGAAAAAAAGCTTTTTCGTAAATAGATATTTAGTTTTGTTGAATGAAAAATTGTTTATTGGAGCTTGCATTGAAAGTTTTGTATCTTGTAGTATTTTTTACACTTTTTGTAGGTTGTAAATTATTGTGAGAGTTTGAAAAAAGATATAAACAGTCATCAGTTGATTTGATTCAATTAAATTTTGGCATAAGAAAGAAGCGAATTTTTGATGAAATATTAGGTTGGCTTGTACAATTTTTAAAGCGTTTTTATTTTACATACATGAGATAGATATACCTAATTGCAACATTAATTTATGTTCCAAAAGGAGTTCAAGGATTAAATAAATCCATTCGACATTTGCATGACTTTGAATAAAAGATATTTATATGAATTTCATTCATTGCTGATAAAAAAAAAGTTAACAATATTCTGATTTATTAGCTCATTTATTTTGTGCTGATAACAAAAATAAACAAAAGAATTTCTAATAAATATTATATAACAAGTTAAACCGATAAGTATAGCCATGAAAATCTAAACAAGTATGAGACAATTTGAGTAATTGGCATCTTGCAATTGCACTGTTGCTGTAATATTGATACAATATTGAATTAGTTGAAGCTGAAAGCGGTTTTTCATGTTTTCTTCTCTGCAGTACCATTGCACTCTTAAGATCAATAAAATTACAACAAATCTTGCATTTTAAAAATATTCATTATTAGTTTACTTCATACTTGCCCGACGGGAAGTTGTTGAGAAAGAAGAATAAAATGTGTGTCGCCGACATGGAGTTCGATTACAATAAAGCTTTAAAGCGACAAAATTTAAAAGATTCGGAAGTGGAAGAACTTCGGAAAAGTGTCAAACAGATTGAAAATGTGCCAAAAAATTTGAGTTCGAAAAGAGTAATAAAGAAAGAGAAGAAAAATAAACTGAAGAACGATATGAAGTTTAATAAGATTAATCTTTTTATTTACTTAGCTTCTGTGCTTTCTTAGTGCGTGTAATGGAATCGATGATGCTGCAAATGTGATATCAGCTTATTATGACATTCGTAAAGCTTGCCCATCAATCTTTTCTAATCGTGATACACTTTCACCAGCATTACAACAGTGCTTTGCAAATCAATATTACTTCCATCTACCCAACACTCCGGAAGGGTATTCAGTTATCTATCATTGCTTATCGAACCCCAAGGCTTCCAATTACATTTTCGACGAAGCCTGCAAGACTTTCTTCATGACAATAGGTTTGTGAGAAAGAGAACTCATTTCAAACGTTTCCATATTTCATCACGTACAAGCTTAATCGAATGAACGATTGTAACAAAGTTTAAAGTGACGAATAATGGAAGCAATAGGAGAAGCAAAAATCATTTGATGCTAATAACGAATGATGTGATGAATTTCAATTTCAGATTCTCTTTTATGTACTCGTGGACCATCAAAAGGTTTGATAATTGTCTTTGATATGAGAAACGTGGGCTTGCGACATCTGCTTCGGCCGAGTATCGAATCGCTAAGAATGTATTTCCGTTTTCTTCAAGAAGCTTTACCTGCCAAATTAGAAGCCATGCATGTAGTCAATTGTGTTTCCTTTTTCGACATGGTCTTAGCATTGATTAAACCATGCATGAAGAGTGAAATCATTCGAAAAGTTTGAAATTTCTTTGCCTTCTTCAAATGTAAAATAAATTTCATATAATCAAATTTTTTAGATTCATTTGCATCATGGAACAGATTTTACGAATTTTCATCAAAATTTTGTAGCGAAATCTTGTCTCCCATCAGACTTAGGTGGAGATTTAGAATCAGTTGAAGAATTACATCAGCAACACGTCTTGGAATTTGAAAGACTACGAAATTATTTTATCGAAGGTGACAAGGAAGCGGATTTAATTATTCATTAGTGAAAAAAATGTACATTAATTAAAACTTATTCACAATAAAGCTTATTTCTGTGAACATTTCAACAGCAAATATTTGCCGAAGCTTTTAGTTTGAAAAATATTCTAAAAATTTGTTGATTCTAAGAAACTTTTTGACTATCAAATGTTCAATATGGCTTTTGAAAGATTTTTTTTCATGTTATTCAATAAATCTCCTTCTACTGATTTCTTTCATTCATTAAGAGTTGTTGTTCGATTCTTAGTCTCCAAATGTTATAAGTGCTATTGTGATCCAAGATGATTTTTTCCTTCTTGTGCCTTCATACGTTATTCAACAGAAAAAAAAGATTATTGCGTAATTCAATAAAACAAAGTTGAGAGAGAAGCTTTGGAAGCATCACCAGTCTTATTTTAACACTCAATCCGTGAAGATTATAAGCAGTAAATATGAACGTTGATTACAAGTTCGATTATTACGATGCAATAAAGAGAAGTAATTTAACTCAATCTCAAGTTGATGTGTTGCGTGGAAGAGTTAAAAGTTTATCACTTGTCCCAAAAACGTTGACAAATAAACAAGTAAATGTTTTTGAAGATATAAAAGTTGAACTTTCTATTAATTAAAAACAATTTTGATAATTAATTTTAGCTTCTTTTATTTCTGAATCATGCTGAAGGTGATGTTGATAATGCAGTAGATTCACTCGTTAAACATTATGAAATAAGAAAAAAAGCACCGCAGATATTTACAAACCGTGACGCAAAACTTTCGGAGATAAAACAATGTTTGGATAATCAATATTTTCTGAACTTACCTTGTACACCTGATGGCTATGCCGTGGCTTTTCATGGATTGTCGAGTCCCATCGCTAAGAGATATGTTTATGATCCATCAGCAACCTCTTTTCTCATGATGATTGGTAACACATTCAATCTTTCCCTATTCGATATTAAGTACATTCTTGACATTCATTGTAGAGGCTCTTGTGTACAAACACGGACCAACCAACGGCTTGATTCTTCTCTACGACATGAAGAATTTCAACGCTGGCCATTTGTTGCGGAATAAATTGAGTTCGATGAAGAAATTCTTAGCGTTCTTGCAAGAGGGAATTCCTTACAAAATTCATTCCATTCATATTTTCAACACAGTTTCGTTTTTTCATCTTGTAATGGCGATTATTAAACCATTCATGGATGGAGACATCGTTAAGAAGGTAAATTTTATTTGTTTATGATGAATAAGTAAATAATTATTAATTTACAATGTTGAATGTGAAGATGCATCTTCATTCGTCATCACTTGATCTTGAAAAGTTTACTGCTGAACATGTGCCGCGATCTTCACTTCCAACAGAGTTTGGTGGTGTTTGTGGTTCCATTGAATCTTTACATAAACAGCTGTGCGACGATCTCTTGGAAATGAGAGAATTCTTTTCAGTGGAAGGCAAACAATCAAGACTGGAATTGGACTAAGAGAGAAAGAGAGAAAATAAATTTAATTACATTATTTGAAGAAGATATTTTAATTTAGTTTTAGGAACAGATGAATTTCGATTAAATTTGCATAAATAAAAATTTGAAGACATTTTGTAACTTTTTAAAGAAATTATAAATAAATTAAATGTGATGAATCTTTAAACCTACGATGTCAATCATTTAAGATTCCTTTTCTCGCCTATTAATAAATCAAACTGTTCATGAAATTTTACTTCTCATGTCATTGAAGACCTCAACTCGTTCAATATTTTAGTGAACTTCATAACAAATTTTGATTTGTCCACGACCTCTCGCCGAAATTCGATAACACAGTTTCAGAAAAAAGTTAATAAGTTGAATTTCCAGTTTTTAAATAAAATAAGACGAAAAAATCAAAAAAGCAATTTAGCTTGAACCAGGTTTGAGTGTCAGTAAGATTTTGGAACTCGGACGTAAAAGATCATTCATTCTTTTATCGGTTCAATGTGTTCATGAGCAAAGCTCATTAAATAAAAAAGATTTAAATTTGAAATCGAACAATGTCAGATCCCGAAGTTAAAAGGAAATTTCGAAAGTTACTCGCTGGGGCTTTTGATTACGAAAAGGAATTGCGAGATCACAATTTGACTCAAGAAGATGTCGATATATTCAGAGAGAAGCTGCTTTCATGTGATGAAGTGCCAAATGCATTGATGGATAAGGTTCTAGTGTTGTTCTTGATAACTTATAAAAATAACATCGATAGGAGTATTAATGTTATTAAGAATTATTGTACAATTGTGAGAAGCACGCCAGAATTTTTCGGCAACAGGGATTTTGATTCGCCAAATGTTCAACAAACACTGAACAACCAGATTTACGTCACTCTACCAATTACACCTAATAATTGCAATTTAATTCTCTATAAAGTTGCTAATTCTGATCCAAAGAATTACAATTTTGATGACAGTGAGAAAACTTTTTTCATGACAGTTGGTAAGACTTAAACGTCACTTTGTCACCTTAACTAGAAATTTATCTTTATTTTGTTCCATTTTAAGAAAAATGTATATATCGCAATGGCCCTCGAAACGGTGTGATTTTTTTGTTTGACATGAAAGGAGCTCGTCTTGGTCATGTCTTTCGACCATCCTTCAGTTCATTAAGGAAAATCATGAAATTGGTGCAAGACTCGTGCCCATTTAGGATTGTAAACATTCATGTATTGAATACAACAACGATTGTTGATGTTATCATGGGTGAGTGTTAATCAATTTCATAAATTTATGTGACTTTTAAGACCTTCTTCTTTACAGCTATGCTCAAGCCTCTTATACGATCAAATCTTTTAGAACGAGTTATTTTTCACCCTGTGAATTTGGATTACAATAAATTTTATGAAGAATGGATTCCAAAATCATGTTTGCCCTCGGATTACGGTGGAGATCTTCCCACAATTGAAGAAATGCATAACAGTCAACGTGACTCACTTTTAGAAATGCGAGATTACTTTTTGATGGAAGAGCGGATACTAAACTTTGAGTTTGAAGATTATGATTTTGATAAACCTGACTCTGATGAGTGCAAAACTTCCTCAAATCTCTAATAAAACTTTTTTATTTCCCACAAATTATTCATCATAATTTCTGAGTTTATTTGAAGAGTTTCCAGTTTTCTTTTAACTTTCCCTCCACTCACCTTCCTCTCATTTTTTTCAATGTTTTCAGTTCAAGTTTGTGAGTTGAATGAAGCACAACTGTTAAATTTTTCTCACAGTTTCGAGGTCCAAAATTTAGTATGAGTAGTTTGGTATCCAAATTCAAGCAAATCATTGAAAGCGCATACAACTACAAAGAAGCGTTGGAACGTGAACAAATAAAACAAGAAAATGTGAAAGCTTTAAGAGAAAAAGTAAAAACTTTTGAATGTGTGCCGAAACTTATAGCTGATAATCAAGTAAGTTACTTGGTGGCCTTAGAAAATATCAGACTAATTTTTTTAATTAAATTTGTAGCTTATTTTATTCCTTAATGCATGTAAAAGTGACGTCGATAAAAGTGCAAAACTTATTCACAATTATTATCAAATTAAGCAGACATCGCCGGAATTTTTCGCAAATCGTGATGTAGAATCGGAAGAAATTCAAAATTGTTTAAACAATCAAGATTATGTAGCGCTGCCATTAACACCGGATAATTGTCATTTAATATTTCATCGTTTATCAAATAATGATCCAAGCAAATACAATTTCGATTCAGCTGCAAAAACTTTTATAATGTTAACAGGTTTGAATATTAAATTTCAAGTTTATAATGAATCAATCTAATTTCATCAACGCCCACAGAATCATCTTTTTTCCATAATGGACCGAGGTCGGGAATTGTTTTTCTCTTTGATCTTCAAGGAGTTGGCTTTATGCATTTATTTAAACCAAGTATAAGTTCAATGAGAAAAGGAATTAGGCTAGTCGAAGAAGGAATGCCAATTCAAATGAAAGCAGTTCATGTTTTAAATTCTGGAATGGTGTTCAAAATGATTCTTGGTAAGAAATATTAAAATTATTTAAGAAAAATGTTTTATGAGAGTTTTAATTCCACAGGAATTGTCAAACCTTTGGTGCGCTCAGAGTTGCTCAACAGAGTTTACTTTCACTCATCTGACTTAGATTATGAGAAGTTCTTTGAAGAACACATCCCGAAATCGCACGTCCCTTCAGATTTTGGTGGTGAACTTTGTTCTGTCAAAGAATTACATGAAAAACAAAGACAGATTTTAATGAATCTACGAGATTATTTCAACTTGGAAGAGATGCAATCGAATTTTAAATTTGATGAATATGCCGACGAATATTTAAATGAATACTCAAAAATGGACTTTTAAATAAAAGTAACATTAAATAATATTTAATAAAATATTTAAGTCTTAAGTTGAAGTTAATTAACACTTCATTAAAATGACGACAATAAATATGACTGACATGCTGTTCATGATACAAATTAATGTTTGAAATTGAGAATGGAAAATTTCCTAGCCAAACTTGGATTTGATGATGGCGGAAAAAGTTTTCTTTCAAACTTTCAATGATTTCATTCTTCAAGTTTTTTTTCTCCACACTATGAAACAAATTCAGGTTTGAAGTTGTCTCAGGTCCAAAAAATATATTTGATGATGTTAAGATTTCGATTTTATATCTTTAAGCGCGATATTTGTCAAGCTTGTTGATGATCAGTTTAATGAAAATCACCGAAAGAATTAGATGTAAGACATTCATCGGAAGAAACAATGGCAGAGTTAGCGAATCGGTTAATTGAAGATGCTTACGATTATGAAGAAGCTTTAAAGCGTCAAAACTTGAGACACGAAGATGTTGAAAGATTAAGGGAAAAGATAAAGGAATCAAAATATGTGCCAACAGATATGTTTGATAAGCAGGTAAAATTTTGCTTAATTTTCACTGATAATTTCACTAAATTATTTATGAACCTTGTCAGCTTCTTCTTTTTTTAAACGCATTTCAAGGAAATGTCGATAAAAGCGCAGAAATGTTGAACAACTACTATAAGTTGAAGAAAACCAGTCCTGAGTTCTTCAAAAACCGCGATCTTCAAAATCGTGAGATTCAAGAATCATTAGATCATCAAGATTATGTGGCACTTCCCATCACTCCCGACAATTGCATTTTAATATTTCACAGGTTATCGAGCTTCAAACCTAAACATTATGTCTTTGATGATGCAGTGAAAACTTTTATTGTAACATCAGGTAAGACAAAATTCTAAGCTTTTGATTGAATTAAATTTCTTAAGGTTTTCATATTTAGAAGCTTACGCATATCGCCATGGGCCACGGTCGGGTACAATTTTTGTATTTGACCTAACTGGTGCATCTTTGAGCCATTTACGTCAACCAGCTATTAGTTCACTTCGTAAAGGAATAAGATTTCTTGAAGATGGAAATCCTTTTGACATCAAAGCAATTCACATTCTTAATTCTGTGTCATTTTTTAATTCGATAATTGGTAATTTTAAATTCTATTTTTGAAATGATTGAAAACTAAAGAATTCAATTCAATAGCGTTAGTTAAACCATTCATAAGGTCAGAGATTTTAAGCAAACTTCATTTCCACTCATCAAACATGGATTACGAGAAATTCTATCAAGAGTGCATCCCAAAGTCACATCTGCCATCAGACTTTGGAGGCGACCTTGAATCTGTTGAAGTTCTTCATAAAAAACATCGAGAGGAACTCATGGAACTTCGCGATTACTTTATATTCGAGGAAAATCAACAACTAACATCGCCTAAAAATTTAATGAAAAAATCCTCAAAGAAGGATGCAAATGCAAATGAAATTGATCGTTTATCAGAACATAATTCTATAAAAGGCAAAAATTAATTCTGCCACTTAAAAATTGTAAGCGGCTGAAGATCATTTTATATCTAAACAAAAAATTATAAATTAATAAATTAGAAAAACTCGTTTCGAAAGAAAAACAAACACCGGTGTCTCTAAATATTTTTGGTTTTAGTTTTGAAAGTTTTGATTTTATCATTTACTGAATTTTTCTGTCTGAAAATTGTGGCTTTATATTTGGAAGTATTTTAGTGAAACTTTTACTACAACTGTTGAATATTAAATGTTGTTTTGTTACATTCAGCTTAGTATCTGACAGGGTTCGACTCAATTTTACTTGACTGTCTGATTTGCCTGTTTTCGGCTGACTTGACTTGTTTTGGTGACTCGAGTTTACAAGCGACTTGACTGAAATTTAAAACCCAATCGAGTCGAACCACTACTAAATATTATAGCAAAGCAAATGACGTGAAATATATTTTGAATTTCATTCATCTGTAGTCATGAATTGATATGAAAATATCACCAAATGAAAATCCTTTGCCATCTATACAAAGAAAGAAGATTTTGAAAAAGCCCATGACAAGTTTTATAGAACTATCCAACCAGTTGTTCGTGATCCATCCGTGATGATATTTATTAACCTCCCCTCTGAATCTGTGTGTGTTTTTTTAAAAAAAGAAGCAACATCCGATTTTTTTTTGAATAACATCAGTTGATAATCAAAGCATTGTAAGGTTGGTTGATAAAAATGGCAGCAGCAGTGCAAGTTTTCCAAGATATTCAACGAAATGCTTACAACTATAACGATGCATTGAAGCGTATAAATATGACGAGGGATGACATTGAGAGATATCGAGAGAAATTAAAATTAAAGGAAGCAGTGCCAAAGTTTTTGGTTGATACACAAGTAGGTATAAATTTAAACATCAAAGCTGCATCTAAAGTTGTTTTCTTTTAAAGTTGCTGGTTTTTCTGAATTGTGGTGAAGGCGACTATGATAAAGCTGCAGATAAGCTTGAAAATTACTACGTCATTAAAAGAACATTACCTGAATTCTTTGTAAATCGTGATGTTAGAGATAAAAAGATTCAACATTGTTTTGATTCAGTTTATTTTGTTGGACTTCCGGTTACTCCTGATGACAATTATGTAATTTTACAAAAGCTCAGAAGCACTGATCCCAAGGATTACAATTTTGAAGACTCAGTCAAAACGTACATCATGAAAACTGAAGAATATGCTTATAGGAATGGCCCAAGATCCGGAACAGTTTTCGTAAATGATTTAACTGGTGCTTCATTCAGGCACATCTTTCGTGTTAGCATGAGTTCAATTTTCAAAGGAATGAAATTTTTACAAGAAGGAAGTCCATTGAATGTCAAAGCGATTCACATTTTAAACTGTCCACCGTTCTTAAATGTAATTATTTCAATGGTGAAGCCTTTCATCTGGGCAGAAATGATGAGTAAAATTCACTTTCATTCATCAAACATGGATTTCGAAGAGTTTTATGAAAAGCACATCCCAAAATCATGTTTGCCTTCTGATTATGGTGGAGATTTGGAATCGGTCGAAGTGCTTCATAATCGACAACGTAAAGAATTTATAGATATGCGAAATTATTTTCTGATGGAAGAGAAACAAGTGAATTTTGAAGGCGATCAATATGCAGAAGCTTACGAGGAATACAGAAAGGATCCTATGTACCTAAAATGTAACATTAAAGATTTCTGCAAGGGAAATGTAACGATCGAAGTTGATAAAGATTTCGAAGAAGAACTCACTAAATAAGAAAAAAACGAAAATGGAATTAAAACAAAAAAGATTAAATAAAAACTTACCGGAAAAACAAGTTTACAGTCTGGTTTATATTTTGTTTATTTATCAAAAGCTCAAGGTCGCAATTTTCATTATAAACCTGATTCAGAAAGTAAAGTCTTGGTCATGGTGTATCTAAATTTCAAAGTCAGAACATGCCCATGAGATGAATGCTAACATTTTACAATGTCTATTCTTCCTAACTCAACAAACCATTTTAGAAGAGTTTAAATCAGTTTTTATGTGAATATTCGAGTGATCAGTTCATAGAAATGCTTTCATCTTTTCAAGAAAAAATTAAATGTGCTTACAATTATAAAAGTGCTTTGAAACGTTTAAAAGTGAATCAATCAGATGTGGATCAGCTGCGAGAAATGACAAAATGCTCGAAACAGATTCCGAGATTTATTCATGACAAGCAAGTATATATTAAAAAATTAAAATTAAAAACCAACACAAGGTTTTTATTCTTATCTTATTTCAAGCTTCTTCTTTTCCTCATAAACACTAATTGCGACATTGAGAAAAGCTCAAAATGGCTTCATCATTACTACAAAATGAAAAGAAATACTCCCGAGTTCTTTTTCAATCGTGATGTTCTTTCGGATGATATTCAAAGAGCTTTTGAGAATCAAATTTACTTCTATTTACCAGTAACACCAAACAATTGCCATGCTGTATTTCATAAACTCTCAAATCACGAGCCTAAACTTTATGAGTTTAATACTACAGTAAAAACATTTATTATGACTGCAGGTAATGATTGCTGATGATGACTTCTTAAAAAAAATAAAGAAGATTTTTAAGAATATCTTAACGAAGTTGTATGACTAGAAATTCGTCATTTAATTTCCAACAGAGGCTTGTTTGTTTCGGTATGGTCCAAGAGATGGAACGATTTTTATCTACGACATGGAAGGTTGTAAGTTTGGCCACTTATTCCAAGCATCAATCAGATCAGTTAAGAAGGGACTGGAGTTTCTTCAATATGGAAGTCCAATGAATATAAAATCAATCATTATTTTGAACGCGCCATATTTCATGGATGTTGTGTTCTGTAAGTTTTTTTTTTTAATTAAATCTTTCTTCATCAAAGCGTAAAATTTTGTGATTCAGCGAAAATTACTACGATTTTCGCAGTCATAACTTTATTTTAAAACAAACTAGTTTTTGAGTTGGCTTTGGGAATTGGGAAAACATAAGAAATCATTAAATTAAAATTAGAAAATTTATTCAAATTAACTTTTCTTTCCTGCAGCCATGATCAAACCATTCTTGAAGAAGGAGTTTATTGAGAGAATTCATTTGGTTCATGATATGGAACATTTTTACAACAACATCATTCCACGATCGCACATGCCTTCAGATTATGGTGGTGAATTGAAATCTGTAACAGAATTGCATGAACAGAATCGGAAGATTCTTCATGATATGCGGATTTACTTCTTGGATGAAGAAAGACAAACAAATTTTGAATATGAGGATAAACTTGATGATCTTAATGTTGTTGATGATGACGATGATGATGATAATGATGACGAATTTTATGATGCAACAGAGGAAGAATAAATTACTAAATTAATAAGTAATTTAAAATTACATTTCCTTGATTTATTATCTACTTAAATATATTTTATTTATATATACATCAACATGTTTTTAAAATATTCATATCAAATATCATGGTAGTTGTGAAGAGCGAAAAGAAAAAAATGGTTCGCTGAGTCTTTGCTTAAAATCTTAATTGGTTTAAATTTTCAGTTCTTTGTTAGCAATCAATAAAAACGGACGCAATGGACGATGATCAAAAATTTGAGGAGCTTCGTAAAGTTTATCAAAAAACTGTCGATGAATTGATGGAAAAGGCTTTCGATTTAAAAACAGCACTCAAAACAATAAATCGTTCAGAAAATGAATTAAAAGAATTGCGTGATTTAGTTGAAAGTGAAAAGTGGATACCACGTTGTGTCACTGAAAAACATGTCAGTTAAATTACATTACTTATTGTTATGATAAATTCAATTTGTGTGAATGTTTATTAATCAAGGACATCTTAATTCAAGATTTGTTTTATCAACAAACATCTTGAGAATGTTTTCACAATAAAAAAGATCATTGTTTGTACAAAAGACAAAAAAAAAATTTATTGTCTTTGACTGCCTACATAAAAAATAAGAAGTTAGTTATAAGTAATTTGATAATCGAATCATGTTTTCCCATCCAGCTTGCAGTCTTTTTGGCAAATGATGGAGACGTTAAAGACTGTTTTGAACGAGTTAAATTGATTTTCAAATTGAAATTACAATCGCCAGAAGTCTTTCGCTATCGTGATCCATGTTCAGATGAAATGGCAAGGACATTTATGTACCAGAACATGTTCTACCTTCCAGTCACTCCAGATGGGTACAGCGTCTGTTTTGGGAATTTAAGAAATACTGAAGTGCAAAATTTTCATTTCGATTCGATTGCGAAAGCTTTTTATATGACGATAGGTAAGTTTTTGAGATTCCTGCATGTGAAAATTTATTTGAAATCTTTTTCCATTCAATGATAAGCTGACAAATTTTTCATTTTCAACAAATTTAACAAAAAATAATCGTTTTCTTTAAAAAATCAAACATTTGTTTTGAGCTTAAGGTTTTTGATGATAAATCCTTGCATAAATTTTCAATAAGTTTGCTTTTTTGTTGTTAGATATATTGCTTATAAAATTTTAAAAAAAATTCTATAAAATCACTTGGTGAAACATTCTGAAGAGCAACTTAAGAACATTCAATCAAAACATTTAAATTTTCAAAGAATCTCGCAGAAAAAGTTTTCCGTTTGTAAAGCTAGTCTCATGATATATAATTTAGTTGATAGCATTCAAGTTTTTGCATAATTATTAATTAATACAACGACATTTGAGTTTTATTTGTTTAGTTGTACGTTTTACCTAAGATCATCTTAATTTCAATGGAAAAAATCTTAATCTTTTAATTGTTTGAGATACCGTTCCATTCATTGAAAATAATTTAAAAAGCTTTTATTATGATATAGATCATTAATATATATAACGTCTACATTTTATTTATTTATTTGCATTGATAACATCTGCTATGGACCGGAATTCGTCCGCTAAAAAATTCAATTCGCATTTAAAATTATAAACTCGTTTCCAGAGTCGACCTTTTTAAGACAAGGTAAAATGGAAATAATTAATTTTTTTAATCGGATGCTTCATTAATAATACTTTTTTTGATTATAATCCTTTAGGCCCACAAAAAGGAATAATTTTCCTGGTAGATATGGCGGGCGGAAAATTGTGGCATCTTTCAAGAATCAATATCAAAACCATGAAAACATCTTTAAAGTTTGCAATGGATGCAGCTCCTGAAAAAATTATCGCGTTTCATGTTCTTAATGCTGTTCCGTTTTATGATCTTATAATGAAAATTATGAAACCGTTTGCAAGAAAAGAACTCAAACTTTTGGTAGTAAAAATTTTAACTCATTTCAGACTCATTGAATTTTATGATTCATTTTTTTTTAGCTTCATTTACATTACGCCGACATTGATTGGGAAAATTTCTACGAAACTGTCATCCCACGATCATGTTTACCTTCTAATTACGGTGGTGAATTAGAATCTGTCGAAGAATTGAGTAGAAAAAATTTGGAGCAGTTGAAAGAGTTGAAAGATTATTTTATGATCGAAGAATGGTGCGTTTATGAAGATCGTCGAGAGAATGTTAGTAATTAAAAAGATAAAATGTTTGTTAAAGTTTTTGTGTTTAGTTTTGTAATGATAAAGCTTTTTTACAAATGATCATTCGATAAAATAAACTGTTAGAGGTTTTGGAGCCTACTAAATGTTTTATGAGTTTTCAATTAGAAAAGTATCACAGATGATCATAGATCTATGATGAGACATGACAAGATAAAATGTAATGATATCGTATAATAAATATTGAATGATAATTATAATATGGTCAAAAAAAATGTGAATGAATAAATTTTCAGGTCGTTTCTTTAATTAATAGAAAATTAAGATTTTATTATGATTTCTGATCGTAAGCTTCATCTCGTATGTAGTTTGAGTGACAAAAACCATCCTCGAATAATAAAATTTATCAATAAATTTATTAACATTTATGAAATCGATCAAATGATTCACTAAATGGAATTAACAAACGAAATCAACATTAAACTATTTCCGACTGTCTCCATGCATTTATGTATGCTTGAACTTGACCATAATGAATACAAAAATTAAACACTTCTGATCACATAATAATGAATGCATGCATATCCACTCATTTCACCTGTTAACAATACTTGAATTTGAGAGAAGCTTAAGAGAGAGAAATAAAGTAAAACTTTAACAAAAGTTCCCATCATTCGAAGGCAGTTCAGTTTACATTCGGCGTTCAAGCTTAACAGAATACAATTCCAAAAAATCCGAGTATTTGTTTGAAAGTAAATATTATTAATTTATTAGACATTGCTACCACCTAAACATCTTAACTTGTGAATTGGGAATTTGGTTTAAAATTTTTTCCGTGAATTCTTTCAACGTTTTACGACAGACAAGTAAAATCGATAGTAATGAGCGTGATTTTCATAATAATTAGCACTTAGATAGTCATAAATAAAAAATGTCTCGTTATAAAACAAATTCTAGAATTTTGCGTCCATCAGAAATTGTTATGATCATTTCGAAACATACTTGATGAAAAATTTGATTAGTTTAAATATTGGAAGAAGATATCAAACATTTACACAAAAACTTACAATTAAATTTATAAATTCAAGTGATATTGACGAGAAGTAAGTCAGAAAGAACAATTTCATAGCTTTGTTAGCAAATTTTTAATGAATATGATTAAACAAATTTTCAAAATGCAGTAAGAATGACAAAATTCTTTTCCATTTGTCATAATCACTCGAAGCTTAAATCAGGAAATTATTGTACATGTTAGTCTCCTGACCAGAGTGCTGCTTGCATCATATCAACATTAACATTAAAATTATTCGGAAAACATTATAAAACTGATTCTAATCTGAAGGTGAATTATTGTGCGCTCAGCCATTCTATCAGATAGACAAAGGAAATTTAGTTTTTTAAAATCAGGCAGCGACTATCTACCCATCAATAATTGAAAGTCAAAAGTTCACTTTCATTAGCATTTTCTGTTTTTAAATTAAAACCAAGACATAAACTTTTTTAATGAGTACAAATATGTAGGTAGTAAAGGTAACAAATTTAATTGGTTCATCCATCACTACTTTAGTTTGAAGCTATAAATGCGCAATAATCACAACAATTGCAATAAATTTTGTTTATAAAATTCTTTGGATTTGCTGACTTGTAGAATGGAAAGTGATCAGAATCAGACAGAAATATTCTGAAGTGTTCAAAATTTGTTACTCAAAATTTAACTTCGTTCATTTTATGTTGTGTAGTCAAGAAAAATACTTCATGATGTTTATGATGCATAAATCTTTGCACTTGGTGTTTTCGATTTGTAATTGCATGGTTGTCAATGACGATATGATTTTTGTTTCAAGTGCAGCATTTAAATAGCTTCGATGCAAGTTTACACACACATCTCACTTAATACTTATTGAACTCTTCTCTTTCAAGTTCAGTCACTTTTTATAAGCATGATTAAATAGTTAAAGCATTGTGATCTTGAAGTTTCATTCCTACCTGTGATTGTTTCAGACTTTTGAACTCAATTAGAGTAGATCAAGAGAGAAAAAAATGACAGGAAAATATTGTAATTATCACAATTGATGATATTTTTTAACAAAAATGTACAAGTAGATAATATTGCTTGAGAATTGTAACATTTACACACGTTTATTATTTATCAACTTTGATATAAAATGCCGGTTTCTATAACATCGAATGTAAATTTTCTAATTTGTGTGAAAAACAATCAACAATAAGCAAATCAACTAATAATAATAAAAAAAAGATCGCGAAAAAATATTTCACACTCGATTTAGTCATTTAGCTTCAGCTCATTTCATTACTTTACGACGCTCTTCAAATGTTTTATGCTCTTGCTGATTATTCTTCTCATGGTCATTCATATTGCACAGTGCATACGTTAAAAGTTTTGTAAACATCAAGAAGTTGAAAGATTAGAAGCACTTTAAATTTTAAATCTATTATTATGTGTAGGCTATGAATATCATTTTAGTGTAAATACAGAATATGTTTATTCTACTCATAATATTTACATAACGATGGATATTTATTCCCATATTAAAATGCAATAATTTTCACATTCATTTGAGATAAGATCAATGAACTTTAATATAAAAGACTTCTTAAATGACTTCACATTTAATCAAAGAACAAAAAAACGAAAAATTTAATTGTTTTGTCGCGTAAGAGAAAGACGGGATTTGGGGGAAAAGAGTTAGACAGATAAAACTTTTGTAATAACGCGAAAAACTTGTTAAATGAAACTGAAAGTTTAATTTTATGCCATTGCTTAATTTTACCAAAAACGTGACCATATAACAGCTTTTACCTGTTTAAATTATAAAATTTCTTTCACCATCAACTGACCCGTGAATGGGAAGAAAAAATATGGAATAGAAAGAAACGTTTTCTGGCGTCATCGTCGAGGTCTTTCGCTCTTCTCTCAAGACGCCGACAATACAATCTGTGTCAGTTCGAAATACGAGCAGTCTCGTTTCAATTTTTGCATCCGAAACTCGTTTATCTACAACATCTGATGTATGAATTTTTATTTCGTCTTTTGTTTTCTTCTTATTTTAGTTGAGTTTTAGATTTTTTGGCGTCAATTCAAACGATTTTTGTTCAAGTGAATTAATAACATAGCTTTTGATTCAGAGTACAAAACAAACTCTTCACAATATGGATTTTGACTTGGAATATGATTATATGGAAGCCCTGAAAAGGCAAGGTCACGTGCAAGCAGATGTTGATGCGTTGAGAAACATTGTAGAAAGTTATTCGATTGTCCCAAAGTCGATTACAAACAAACAGGTTAGTTTGAAGTTCAAATTTATTAGAAAATCTCTCAACTTGTTATTTGTTTTGTAGATTCTTCTTTTCCTGGATTCTTGTGGCGGTATTGAAGAGGGAGCAAGGGTTATGAAAATTTACTATCAAATCAAAAAGAACTCGCCGGAACATTTTTTAAATCGCGACCCTCAAAATCCGAAAATTCAACAGTGTCTCAAACATCAAGATTATTTTTATTTGCCAAACACACCAAAAGGTGATCTCATTATTTTCCACCGTCTATCCAGCCCAAAGGCATCAGACTATTGCTTCGACGAGGCTATTAAAACATTCTTCATGACAATTGGTGATACATTTCATTGATACCGATAAACTTGTTTGAGTTTTATGAACTAAAATATTTAAACAGAGTCATGCTTACAACTTCATGGCCCGAGAGATGGTGCAATTTTCTTATTCGATATGAAAGGCGTCGGACTTATGCATTTAACACGAGTGAACTTGACATCAATTAAGAAGTTCTTTGCTTATCTTCAAGAAGGCGTTCCAGGAAAGTTGCGCGCTATTCATGTGCTGAATGTTGTTTATTTCTTTGACAAAATCCTTTCCATGATTAAGCCTTTCATGAAAGCCGAAATTCTCAAATGTGTAAGTGAACATCATCATTCAGTTATTTCAATCTATTTTATATATTAATAATTTCCAAACTTTAGCTACATTTACATTCATCAGGCATGGATTATGGGAAATTCTATAAAGAACACATTCCAAAAAGTTGTTTACCATCAGATTTTGGTGGTGACTTAGAGTCGGTTGCAGAGTTACATGCAAAACATTGTAAAGAATTTATGCGTTTAAGAAGTTATTTTATGATTGAGGAACAACAAGCAGCCTTCAAACTCGATGTGAATGATAAAAAATGCCTTCAATCAGAATTATTAATTGAAAATGGCAGAGGAATCAAGAACATTACTTTGGGAGACTAAGAAGCTGAATTTATTCTGAACTTAACTTAATTTGTTTTATATTTAATGAATACGCTTAATTTACGTATATTTAATTATTTGATCGGGAAATAAAATACGGTTGAAAAATCAAACACGTGTTGTTAAATAAATTTGAATTTTATTTTATTTTGCGCATTATACGCGGAAATTATGTTTTTCACCACAAATTCGCTTTTATTTTGTCAATGAATTCGCTCTGAAGTAATATTTACGTGTTTTACAGAAAAAATAAGAAAACAAGATGCATCAGCCGTTTCTAGCAAGTGCAAGTGCTCAGCTCAATTACATGACAACTGAAGAACTTCGTGAAATATTCAGTAATGACGACAAACTTGATGAAACAATCAATGAAATTGTAAATATAAACCTTAGAGAAAAATATTTCTTTTTTCTAATTAGATATTTGAATATTCTTTAGCTGAAATCATTAGAGAATGAAAAGGATGTGATAATAAACGAAAACAGAACCTTGGCTGAGAGTAATCTTGAAATGGAACCAAAACTCATTGAAATACGTTCCAGGATAAATGATCTGACACAAGAAGGGAAAGACCTGAGCCAAAGTGTTCAATCAAAGCTGGAGGAAATCAGTGAGTCATCAAATAAAAAAAATGTTATGATAAATAATCAATTAGTATGATTTATAGAATCAAAATCATCAAATGTGAATCCTGAAAATATGCTTGATATTTTGAAAGCTTCAGCAGCTGAAAGTGAGGAAAAAAGTGAGAAATTTGCTGAAGACTTTTTAGAAAGCAGCGCATCAATCGAAGAGTTTCTTGACAAGTTCAAGGAATCGAGAATTGAAATGCATTTGCGCAAGTTGAAAGCTGATAAAATGCAAGAGTTATTAAGAAGAGGGAATACTGGTAATGGGCCGCCGGCACAATCGAACTATCCTCCTGGTCCTGGCAATTTTTATGGTCAACATCAACGAAACCCTGCGCCATATCCCAACATGCCTTCCTATCCAATGATGCCAATGCCACCCGTTTACAGACCTCCTTTCTAAAGCTTCGACTCGCACAAACGAACATGAGTAATTCAAATAAATTTTGCATTAAAAATGCTCCAAAATTGATTATTTTAACGTCTGCATGTTTAATATATGTTTTCATCTTCTTAAAATAAAAGCGTTTAAAGAAATAAAATAATTTAGATTATTTACAACTTGAATTGCAATTTAAACTATCGAACAGAGAATTCACTATATCAATTTTTATGATTCCTTTTTCTTATTTCTAATGTTATCAACATCTATTGATTCTGGTTGCATAGCAAAAAAAAAAACAATTAATATGAAGACAGACATTATAACTTTTTCAGTTGGCATCGTATTATCTTCCATTTTTCTCTGAGTTGCTTTCTCGTAAACGCGAGATTTGATTCTTTGTTGATTACTAAAACTCCTAGAATAATGTGCATTTGTCCATTCATCGAAATTATAAATTGGCGTTCGACCAGAAGCTGCTGTTGGATGTTCTTTCCTCATTCTTGCTTTATAAAACCTTGTAGTAGCATCATCTTCTTTCTCGGGCTCATCATGTGCTTTATACCTTTCATCATTTACATTAAAGATCCCTTTGTCATAAAGTTTTCTCAGTCGAAAATTCCCAAGAACTTCATAAGCTTCAGTAATTTCACGAAACTTTTCTGCTGCTAATTCACTTTTATCATTCTTGTCAGGATGATAAAGCATTGAAAGCTTATAATACGCTCCCTTAATGTCGCCCTTGAAAAGAAATTTTCAAAGTTCATTTAAATTTTTTTTCGCGTTCAAAAATAAGTTAAACTTACTTGTGTTGCTGTTCGATTTAATCCAAGAACTTCATAAAGATTTTTTGTTCTTGTCACAAAGCTTCGTCTACAGATTATATCATTTGAGATTTTTCCTAGACTTTTCCTCAGGTCATTATTAATTCTTTGCATACCACTGCTTGAAATTTGAAATGTTTATGAAAAAAATATCAGCAGGAAATCAAAACAAATATTATACAATATCAAAGCGAATTCAAATTCAAATTTAAAGACGTTAAGAATTTTTATTCATCAATTGAATAATTCATCAATAACAAATATTTCTTTAACTTAAAACCTTCCACTTCTCTTCCGTGCTGTATATTTTGAATCAGCTCTCGTTTCAACTCCTTGTTGTCGTCTTCTTTCTTTTTTCTGAAGAATCCAATCACGAGATTTCTTGGGATCTTTTCCTCTGATACCTTTTGTCATTTCACGTTTTCTTGAGTATGGAACTTGACTCGAATCTTCATCTGCACCAAGTGCTGAGGGCAATTTTTGATTGCCACCAGTCATAAGAACTAAGAAATATTTTTTTGCTTTTGCTGAATTTGGATAATCAACCACAACTCCACCATAGAAACCAGCACGCATTGCTTGACTCGTAATCATATCAATTTGTTCAGCATTTTCAGGATAAAATTGAAAAACAGCACGAGCACTACGTGTCTAGAAATTAAAGAAATTTTTTTAATAAAATTTATTAAAATAAACTGCAAATTTTAAATTTACCAAACATGCGAATAATGTTGTGAAGAACTGATAAAGTCTCTTATGTGGCACATGATGTGATTTGTCAGCATTACAAAGCCATTGAATTGCAGATATTGAAATTGCAGCATCAAAAGTTCCAGCTTTAAAAGGCATTCCTTCACCCATATCGCCCAATATCAAATCGCCTTCAACTTCTCTTTCAAGCGCTACATCAAGCATGGATTTTGATATGTCAATACCAATCCATTGATGACCGTTCTCATCTAAAACACTTCCACTTAATCCCCTGCCACAACCAATGTCAAGAACTAAGAGAGGTTCGTCTTCAGGAGCAACAAGAAGTTCATAAGCTCTTTCAGACATTTCGCCTTGAATCTCTATTATTCTGCTACTAAAAAAATATTTACATTCACATTTAGGTAATATATTTTTGTTGTTAATCAGCAAATCTAACTTACTTTTGAGAGTATTTTTTAGCTTCATCGTCATTATAAAACTAAAAAGATATGAAAATAAGAAATAAAAACAAAGTTAAATCATTTTATTTTAAAACACTTACAATTTCTGGAGGTGCTTGATGTTCTGGTCTTTTTGCCATGATTTATCTCTAGATGTTTATGTCTTTCTGATTTTATTTATTCACTTCTTACAAGCAAAATATTGTTTTCGAGCAACACGCTGTTTTGTTTTCAATTTCATTCAATTTGTCCAATTCGCCTCATCATATGTTGTGAGCGACGTTCGGAGTTGTAAAAAGTTAAGTGCAGATGACAAATTATTTTTACTCAGAATTTTAAAAATTATTAAATTAAAACTGTAATATTTTGCGACAGACACTTGAAATTTTTATTACATTAAGTAAAAAATTAACTTATTGGTGTTTATTGTATTAAACTTTTTCTAAATTCTTTCAACTTATCTCACAACAGTTTTTGTTTACATTCATTCGGAAAAATTTCACGAGTTTTCCCCTTTGAAATTTCCACACATCTAAATATAGATGAAAAGCATGTTCTAGAAAGTTCTCGTGTTTTCTTCAAAGAAATCTCTATAAAAGATCGAGGCAGTGAAAGAAAATCGTAAGTTATTGTGAAATTATCGAGAAAATTAAGAAAAATTGTAAAATTTGTTATCAATTGATAGATAAAAATGGTTGAGACAATCGAAGATCCGAGTGTTTACAAAGAGAAAGGTAATGAAGCATTTAAGCGCTCAGAATGGGATAAAGCAATTAGTTTTTATACGAAAGCAATCAAAACTGGTGAAAAACATAAAGAACTTCCAGTATTCTATAAAAATCGCGCTGCTGCTTATTTAAAGACCGAAGCATATGAGAGAGCTCATGATGATTGTACCAAGTCACTCGACTTGCAACCGAATGATCAAAAAGCATTGTTCAGAAGAGCTCAAGCTTTGGAAGCACTCGAAAGATTCGAAGAAGCATATAGAGATGCAAGAACAATTTGGAACACCGATCCATCATTTAAACCAATCCAACCAATCCTGGAAAGACTTCACTTGATTGTTCAAAATCGTGTGGCTCAGAATGCTCAAACTTCAACTAAAGTGAGCAAAATGTTTGAAATTGCTTTTGACGTCGGTGCTGAGAAGTCAAAACGTGAAACTGCTATGAGTAATCTTGTAGTGCTTGCACGAGAGAAAGCTGGCGCTGATATAATGTTTCGAGAAGGCATTGCTGCTCGAGTCAGTAAATTATTTAAAGTGGAGAAAAATGACGGAATTTTAGTGTCAGCTATTCGTGTAATCGACGACATTTGCACGAAATCCTTGCATTATACTCGAAACATTATTCGAGAACTCGGAATTCCGTGGTTCTTACAAATTCTCGACAGTAAAAACCCGGATCGTGTTATGGCTGCTCAACATTGCTTGCAAGTCATTCTGAACTCATTTTCTGGTCTTGTTAATAAGGAAGATGCCAAACCAGATCAACAACTTGTTGAAGATAACAAAAATGAAATCGATACTTTGCTTACTTGTCTCTTGTATGCGACAACTGATCGGACAATCACTGGTGAAGCTCGCGATGCAGTTGTGGAGTTGTTGACAAGAAATATTCATTACAAAACTTTAAGTTGGGCTGAACGGTTAGTGGAAATTAATGGACTTCCTCGTTTATTGGAGATTTGCAGTGAACTTGAAGAATATAAATATGAATCAGCGATGCCAATCACACCGTCTTCCCGCACTATTGCTTCAGTTTGCCTTGCGCGTATCTACGAAAACATGTATTACGATGAAGCGCGACAGAAATTCTTCGCACATGTTGAAGAATTCGTCAAGGACAAACTTTTGAATCCTGACTTTGAGTCGAAGGTCCGTGTCGCAGTTGCAATAACTTCCCTTCTCTTGGGACCTTTAGACATTGGCAATCAAATTTTTGCACGCGAAGGCATTATGCAAATGATTCTGGCGATGGCCACAGATGACGATTTGTTGCAACAGAAGGTTGCATGCGAATGTCTCATCGCAGCAGCGTCGAAGAAAGATAAAGCGAAAGCTCTTGTAACCATGGGCGTTGATATTTTAAAGAAATTGTATCATTCGTCAGATGAAGGTATTCGAGTTCGTGCTCTTGTTGGTTTGTGTAAGCTCGGAAGTTCAGGTGGACTTGATGCTTCGATTCGACCTTTCGCTGAAGGATCTACGAAAAAACTTGCTGAAGCTTGTCGACGTTTTCTGATCAAACCTGGAAAGGATAAAGACATTCGTAAGTTTGCTGCTGAAGGCCTTTCTTACCTTACACTTGATGCTGACGTTAAAGAGAAGTTGGTTGAAGATAAATTGGCAATTCAAGCACTCATTGAACTTGCGAAAAGTGGAGATCAATCAGTTTTGTATGGCGTTGTTACAACATTAGTGAATCTTGTCAATGCTTATGAGAAGCAGGAACTCTTACCCGAACTTGTTGAGCTTGCGAAATTCGCTAAACATCATGTGCCAGAAGAGCATGATTTAGATGACGCTGATTTCATTGCGAAACGTGTAATTGCGCTTGCAGATGAAGGCGTCACTACAGCACTTGTTGCTTTATGTAAAACTGAAAGCGATAACTCGAAAGAAATGATCGCACGTGTCTTCAACGCTATTTGTGCTGAACAAAGTGTACGTGGCAAAGTTGTTCAGCAAGGTGGAGCAAAAGTTCTGATTCCGTTAGCTTTGAAAGGAAACGAAATGGGCCGAAGACATGCTGCTCAAGCTTTGTCGCGATTGGGCATCACGATTAATCCTGAACAAGCTTTTCCTGGTCAACGTACTTTAGAAGTTGTTCGACCTTTGCTCAATCAACTTAACGCCGAATATACAGCGCTTGAGAACTTTGAAGCTTTGATGGCGATTTGTAATCTTGCGAGTGTCAATGAATCGATTCGAAGTCGTTTGATTAAAGAACAAGGAATGACAAGAATCGAAGCGTTTCTTATGGAAGATCATATGCTTCTGACGAGAGCAGCAGCTCAAGTTATCTGCAACATGGTTGTGTCAGATGAATACGTGAAGTATCATGAAAGTGACAATGATCGTGTTAAGTTCCTGGCACTTCTTTGTGAAGAAGAAGATGAAGAAACTGCACTTGCATGTGCAGGAGCTCTTGCAATTCTCACTTCTGTCAGTGATAAATGTTGTGAGAAAATGTTAACTCCAAAAGCTTGGCTTGAAGTGTTACATACACTCATTGCTAATCCGAGCCCGGAAGTTCAATATCGTGGAACTGTCATCATTCACAACATGATTAAGCAGAGTAAAAATGTTGCTGAGAAGATCTTTGAAACTGATATCATGGAACTTTTGATGGGCTTGACGCAATTGAATGATGAGACGAGAGGGAAAGCTATAGACATGGCCCGCCAATGCCTGAAGACAGCTGAAGATATGAAACTGATTCAAGAGAAGAAGGGAGATGAAAACGAGATGATGCCGGACGTGTTTGATCGTGACAATGTTGTCGCTGAAGATGAAGAGTTGGATGAATGAGAATCGTGAAGAAAACTTTTTCTTAGTGCCTGCGAGAATATTTAAACAATTTTCTCCATTTTTATTTATTTTACGATGATTTTCATTTTTTCTTTTCATTTATATATGACAATCGTTGCATTTTATGCAAATTTTATGCTGTAAAAGCATCGTAAAGTCGATCAATTTAGTGTACTTAAATTTGAATTTCTTTAAACTTCAATCGAAACTAATTTATAAAGTTTAAGATTTTGTTTTGCTATTTCACATGAATTTTTAATAAAAATAATAAATTTCGTAATTTTTCACACGTGACTTGAGAGATGAACTGACAGGGATGAGATTTGACCTTTTTCACTATAAAAAATGTTGTCGTAATTCATTTTAAATTTATGTTGTAAATCGAGGTAAACAGATAAAATTTAAAGCTTCTCTAAATGATGACGGTCAAGATATAACAAGACAGTCAACATCAGTGCAGGAAGTCAACATTTCTCTCTCTCACACTCACTTTCTCACTCATAATTCAAGTTTTTTTCCTTCTCGCAATGTCCCACAAAATTCTTGTTAATTCAGTTTTATTTTTCATTCCAAATCGTCGACTCAAATCAACAAATCTTAAATCATGAAATTTGCAAAGCGTTCCCAAGATTCACAGATGAGAATCATCGTTGCATCATCCAGAGAGGTGAAAACTTCCATAAAAATCTTTTTTCGTAACCTATCAGATTAACCTTTCATATTTCATAAAAAAAGCGTTCACGTTTACGAAAAAAAAGTGTTTTCCGGTGAAATGCGACTGCATGGGAAAATTTGAATTCATAAATAACTATGAGGAAGCGGAGACTTCTTCTACGTAGACACTTTTCCTAATTAAAATATTCATTAAACCATTGTTTTTGTCATCTTTCATTTCTCTGCTAAATTTCATTAAAAACTTGTTAAAGATGAGTTTTCACTTTTTCTTCTTCTTGCTATAAACAGTATTAATTAATTGTTACTGCTTTCATTTACCGAATGACTGATGAGAATGAAACTTTTTTGTTTCGATGGACAAGCAAGTGCCTTCAGGTGTAAAAAGTTGAATTGTCCTTCGATCGCATCATTTCACTTGTAAATCATTATAAGAAATACTTAAACGTAAGAAAACGCAGCATTTATTTTTTTGGGTCAACAAGTTTCTTAAGTCGCTTAAAATTGCATTCGCTACATAACGAAAAGGGCAAGTGAAACATCATGCGAACTTGTTCTTTGCAAGTCTCGACTTCGTTTTCTTTTCTTATTTTTCCTCCCAATAAATAAAGCACACAATAAATTAAGCGTATCGCTTGTTGGGAAATCTCTCACCTTTCACTTTGTTCAGTGTCGGACGTTTCGTGAATAAATCAACTGAGAACGTGAATTCTTTAACGACGCTACTGAGATTGTTGGAGAAGAAGTCATAGAACTCATACCAAACGTCACATTGCGATGCTTGCTGATTTGTTGTCGGTGAATTTTGAATGGAATTCCCATACCGAATGTAACTTGATTCGCTCTATTCAACATCTTTAGCAAATTATGTTGAGGTTGCGGCAGATTCATCGCACAACGCTTTCCTCTCTTTTACGATTTCATGCTCGCATTTTCTGCGTTCAAAAAGAAATTGTCGAATCATCTGCACAATAATTTTGGACCACCTAAAAAACGAGCGATTTTATTGATGCCTTTTTTTCGCTTTCCTATTTAATTAACGCTTTCTTTCTACGACAGATTGTCCAATTAAAATCATAAATCGAAATCAAGTGGCGAACAATAAAAAGCGATTCATGTTTCGAGTGGTTTGTTGATTGTGGCCGCAACAGATATGAAGGAATAACAAGGTTAAACGGCTTATAACGCGTGAAATTAACTTCGTGGTGTGACACCTACAGCGCAATCAAATAGTTTGCATTGTCTTTAACATGAAGAAAAAGATGTGTTAATTGATTAAATGAATGCATTGAGGTTTATTCTTCCTTTTTCTCTATTCATTCAATTTATGCGGTAATAGAAAATTAACATCTCGGGATAAGAAGTTGTGCAAAAATTTGACATAATCTTGCATTTGTCCTCGTTGTTTGGTTATCGAACATTTGCGGAAACTTTTAATATGATAATTGTCCAAGTTGGGATTCCACTTTACCACCCACAGTGAGTAATAAATGTAAGCTGATGAACTTTTTGCATAAGAATTATACTTAACGATCAGTGAACGACATGAAAGCATCAATTTTATTATTCGCGAATCAAGACTAAGCATTAACAACGTACTTCTACTTAAATTGGTTGCGCCTTGTGCGAATTAACACATTATTCATCAACCCATTCCAATTGTGCTCGTTGATTCACACGTTGCACAATTTTGCAAACATATAAAAAAAATTAGAGTGAAAGAGATTACCGAAAAATTCTCGCTCAAAGCGCAACTAACTATATGCGAACATTGATTAATTCGATCCATGTAAGACATTTTATAATTTTTTTATACTTATTTGAACCCATTTCACACAAATTGGCTTATTACGTCATTCATCTTTCGTCTATTAAATGAAAATTACTTCAACTTTTATTAAATCATATTTGAAAAATTGAATAATTGTATTTTATATGTTGAATGCAGCTGAAGAGAAATTGGAATGAAATTGACAATTGACAGCAATTCGTAATTTGACGATCTGACAATTTGCAATTAAACAGTCGCTAACTTGTTTCCATTTGTGAATATTTCCTGTCATACCAAAACCAGCTTCATCTGCGTTCACTTTCCATTTACTTAAAGTTTATGATTAATGCGCTTTTAATTATTGCGAAAACTAAAATTTTATTAAATCGAATGAATAAAAGCGAAAAGATTTCTGTCAAACGATACGAAGTTAAGAAGTTGGTGGTTGATCAAGTGCGAGGTAAAATTTAAAGTGTGAATGACCGTCAAGTCGATTTTGCGACACGTTTTTAATACTTTATTTGATTTGTTTGAATTTTGAAGCACTTTCGTCTGGTGTCAATTAACATGCCGATACACACACAACAAACAATTAACACAAATGGATGCATGCAAAAAATCACGACAAGATTTCATCTTTTAAATGATCCGACACGAAATTGAGGTGTTTAAAGTTTTTTAAACGATTTGTTGACCTCAGTAAATGCAGAATTCTTTATAACAGCAAACAAACGCTTGAAGGCATCGCACCAGAGTAAGTAATATAAATGCCATTCTAATTTTCATTGTTTGAAGTATCGAAGATGAAACATAATGACTGCTTATGATGGTGCTATTGTTTGAAGTTAACTGTTAAATTTATGTGCTGTGGCTCCTCAAAAAAAAGAAGAGTTTCATGTGTTTGGAACCTTCAAAAAGATGCCACAACGATCACTTTATGAATCACATCACTGCACGCAATCGAATGAATCTTCACAACAAAAAAAAACCAACATTGAAGGCGACTAAACACCAAGAATAATGCATTGTCTGTCGAGAGTTGTTTGAACAATGTGAGAAATGAAAACTTCTGATAAATAAATGTTTTATCTTCAAATAAGCATCTTCAATTGATGTAAGTGCAGTGGAAAATGTGACGCTGCATGTGCACAATGTTCACTTAATATTGACTTTGATTTATTTTTTGTGTAAATATCTTTAAAAGACATCTCGATAAGATGTTAGAGCGCCCTCAAAACTGTATGAGAGAATTCTGAGATTCTCGAATCATCTACGATCAAATCAATTCAACATAAATTGCCACTTCCTTCAATGATGCTTTATAAAAGTTTCGTAAAGAGATTTGAGAATAAAATTTCTTTGAACTTTTTTAATCGTTAAATATCAAAACCAATTTATAAACATAATTGTAGGCCTCAAATAAATAATTCTAGAAGTAATTGAATTTTTATACTTCAGATGATGCAATCGTTAAACTTCTTTTCATAACATGATCATTCAAAGTTTATAACATGGAAAATTGTTTATGGCTCTCATCTTTGCATCATAAAGCTCAGGTTTTTGATTTCAATTCATTTTCTTAATTCACAATTTCCTGGACTTTGTTAAGTTGTCTAAAAGACACGACGCCACAGTTCTGTTAAAGTTTCATATGGAAGTGACCGAGACCAGAAGTGAGAACGAGAAATAATGCGACAAATGTGAATTCCTGAGAATCAATGCAAATTACAAACGACAACTTGTCACTCTTGTCGTCCTTGATAAATACCACAAAGGTCTAGTTCAAGTTAATTGCAATTCTTGTTATGGGCTCTGCATGAGTTGAATGGAACTAAATCAAGTAAATTAACATTAAAAACTTAGCGACCATTGTGCTGATTCGCAATTACAACTTCGATAAGAAATATTATTTCTCTAATTGTAAGCAAACATCATTTCTTGTTTCTTCATTTCGCTTAACTTAACGACGAAGATGATTGAAAAAGAAACTTGTTTCATCAGACTCAACTAGGAATTCATCCTCTGTAATCGATTGGGAAGAGATTTTGCTTCAATAAAAAGAAAATTAATAATATAAAAAAAGACTTTCATTTTTTTCTCTTCATTCCACACTTTATGATATGACGATGTATGTATATCGTTAAACACGTGCTATGAAGGCTTACAATTGTCCGAAGCATTACATCGATACATACAATCCGATGTAATTAACTCAACTTTTCTCCGACTTTTTTTTCATAAAAATCATCGCATATGTTATAGAAATATTTGGAATTTCTCCACAAGTTATAACTATTGAAGTATGTGAGTATGGCAATCATAACTGTTTAAGCATATCATATTGAAATCAAAGTGAGTCGTTTTTCATTTTGACAAAAGCAACCAACGCCCATTAAATCATAGACATGTAGATGAAAAGCTCCGAATAAAAACCGTGAAATTGCAAAAAATAAAGAGAAGAGAAGAAAAAACCGAAAATATCTCAAATAAATAGTCGATTTCAGCTGTTTAGTTTACTTCATGTTAATGCTAATAATAGCACACAACATCAGACAATGAATAACAACGTGGTGAAAAAGAAAGGCGAATGTTTGGAGAGAAATGACTCCGACATGTCTATCTTTAAAAGCTCGAACTTGATTGAAAGTAAAAGAAGTTTTCGTTTAACGATGATTTTTAATTTTTTACTGGCATATTTAAATTGTCAATGGAAGTGTCCAGGTTTGATGTCAATCATGAATTGACAATTTCATTTACAGCACTAACTGATCACTATTCAGGCGCAATTAATTTCCATAACAAAGCCCACATGTAATTTCACGGTCTTACTGAAATATTTTTTATCAAAAATACTGAAAGACTTGCAACTTTTCCTTTTTTCTTTCTTTCCACATCAACACACAGTTGAATCTTTCTTTCAACTTCGTAACCATTAACCGAAATTGCTCGAAGCTATCAAAATGAAAGTTTCTTTCTTTTCTTTTCTCTTCACCACGAAGCATGTTCTCGAACAATGCAAAAATGTCTGTAGAAAGAAGCTTATACAAGGAAATAAACATCATAGCACTTCACTCTCACCTCCCGATCGATTTCGATTGCAAAACAAACTTGAACTGATGGGACGACCGGTCGCTATTTCATGATGTTTACAAAATAAGAAAACATTATTGCATCGACAATCAATTTTCATCTTTTATTGATTGCACAGTGGAAGCGATTTTCGTAAGAGTTTTAATATGTGAAAATATTCAATCATCAGCATGCTTTTTCTTCATGCATTGCAACCATTCAAGATATGTAGGAATAAAAAAACAATAAATCAATTTATTTTTATATAGGTATAAACAATTATCTTTGATCATCATATTTGATTTGTCGTTAATCAAATTCAATTGAATGAAGCTACTACCTAACATCGGAGCAAGTTTCAAACATATCTAAACAGGGAATCACAAAAAAAATATTCAATTGGTAGAACTTGTTTTAAAACTTACGTTTAATAGTTTTACGACTCCTTCCTTATGCGGTCATTGAAATCTTTTATTCATCATTTTCCTTTTTAAACATGCAAAAACTTGACTAAAGAGAGAATCATGGGAATTTTTTTGTAAAACTTTAGCCGTCGCGCACGCCGCTTCTAATTGAAATTTATGAACCGACAACTTTCATTAAATCTCACTGTGGAAATAAGTAACAACGACAAAGAATTAATGATATGATGAGTTTAATGTGGTTGTCTTGTTTATGTTTCTCACAATATAAACTTTTCATAAAAGAACTATTATTGCTAATGTAATTTTCATTTCTATTTTCAATAATTTAATAGTCTCATTGCAACATTATTCAATTGATTCATCATCTCAATTATTGTGTAGCTTATGGCAAATCGATTCATCATGGACATCTACTATTAATTACATTTTCAAAAGTCTCTTCTTGCCAACATTACAAATGTTTGATACATCATTGCGAAAGAGAATTTAATTCCCTCCAACTCGGATGTAAAATGATTTTTTTGTTGTCTCGACTTGAGATCAATTTCAAAATAATTTTGTTTCGAAAGTAAAAGCAGGAAAGAAGTAAGAAGCACAAAAAAAATCCTAGTTTGAAAGTTGAAAGCAAAAGTAAAGCTTTTTTTGCGCTCAACGCATCGAATTGTACATAAATTACAAAAGTAAACATGTCGTAAATGCATTCCAGTTATCGGAGATTTGATTTCACGACGTCTTAAAAATACATTTATGATGTGTAAGTTTACTTGTTGCCTTCTGTACAGCACTTGATGCCTAATTTAAGTCTATTTAACAAGACTTGGAATTGCAGATAAAAAACGTCGTTTCATGATTCCCTCCGCTTCGGAATGATGATGATGATGGTCAATATTATATGTCGTTGTTACCTGATCGTGCAAACTAGTAGGTATTTATGTTCACAAACTGGAAGCAACTTTTTATCATCGACCATAAATTTTAAATTGTGTTTTTGACTTCACATCGTCATAAATGGTTGCGATAGCTTCCAATATTGTACAAGTGAAATAAGAAAAAGTTTAAGCGCATTTAAGTGAAAAAGGCTTCATTTGATGACTGCTTGATGATTGAAGAGGACAAACGAAACCACCCGAGAGAGTAACTCATGCAAACTTACTTTACAACCCGCGAACATCAGAAGTGAAATTTTCTGCTGTTTCTTGTCTTCAATCATTTCAATTTTTTTTTTGTTTTTCGGGTCAGGGATGGCAAGCAATAGCAACACTTTTACCTCTCATCGCCATTGCAACATTCGTGCAAGCGCTTTGGGTTCCATGATTTTGGTCAGTTCAATGATTTAGTAAATGCCAGACGCAAATCAAATTAACGTGGAACTTGAAGTGATGAAATGAGATTTTGATGTTAACAAACACGCGAAATAGATTCAATAAATAAATATCGTCGCATCGTATTTCATATTGCACAATAGAGATTCTTTTCACTTGATCGACATGACATTAAATGTAATGTAAGACGAGGCAACGATAATGTCGTCTCGCGCCATCGATCTCATCCTTGTCTAATACGTTTGATTGAGAAGTTAAGCGTGAAGTGACATTTGAAACGTCCGCTAAATTTTTCAATTTTTTTGCGTATTTTTATAATTGGAAGATAATCAAGAAGCATAATTTTGTATTTAATTGAAAAGGTCGAGCCTCCGATCTCATCATCATAGGATGTTGCAGTCAATCAACCTTTGTTTGAGGACGATTTAACATGCAAAGCAAAAGTCATTTCGATTCTTCACGGGCCAGCTGCACAAACTCATCTTTTAAATCTAAATATATGTTTATTAAAAATACAAAAACCATTGCTTAAACATGCGAAAAAACGAGTTAAAAAGCTATTAAAAAATATCAAAATGTCGATTTGAAATGCTTTTATCGCTTCAGTGAAATTGAAGAAAATATTTCATGGTCAAATAGATTTAACAAAGAGTTGAATAAACGGGCTTCGTTCAACATACATAGATAGATACTTACTTAGATACATGCCGCTGTTCGAAGCGTACCGTAATAAGAAAGAAAAAAGTAGAAAATACTCTAATTCAATAAAACTGAATTTAAATTGTAACAAAACATGCTTTCAACGTATGAAATCAAAGAACGATAACAAAAATGGAAAATGAAAGTGAAATGAAAGTACGCAACGTTTTGTTTTATGCTTCACATATTACCGTATCAATATTTATGCTTGTTTTGGATAAAACTACACAAGAGTTTGTTGATCTCAACTTCTAAACCTCGGACAAGCTTCATATTCAAAAGTTTCGTCACTAAATTGACCGTTGAGTTTGGGCAACATTATTGAAGAATTTCTTTGACACAAAAAAGAGTCTTTAAGCGTAATAATCTGTCGCTTATGTAGACAATGAAAGTGTCAAATGCATTTAACATAAACCAGTGGAGAGTGCGAGAGAATTCTCACATTATATAACGGTATAAGATCAGAAATATTCATGTCATCGAAACCTTCTTTATTAGTTTGCTTTGCTTGTTTATTATTTGTTAAGAACAAACGATGGGAATTGACACACAAAAAAGATTTTCAACAAAACTTAGAAAGAAGCGTGATCTTTCATGTTATAAACATGATAAATACCTGAAGCGGTTTTTATTGCAACATAACTGCAGTTTTTCTTCTAATGAAATAATGAGAAAATCTAATCAAAACCTAATGAGCTATAAATCAAACGTCTTTAGTTTGTAATTACCTAACTCGCCATTGATAGCCACAACTTTTCTCACGTATAAATCTCTTGCCCACCACTTCACCTCAATTACTTCTTTTTAACAATTTAGCTTGCTTTGAAGATGCTTTAACTTAATGTCATGTGGATGAATCATCAATGAAGATGAATGAGCCAATAAAATAATTGCAGATGGTTAAAGATCATTTTTGGTGTTTTCAAATTAATGGATGTGAAACTAAGCAATGACTGAGATGTAAGACAAAATCAATAAGTTAATTGTGATACATCAAGGTGAAGCTGTGTGGCTATTCGATGGCATGATGACATTAAGAAGTTCCGATGATAGTTTGTGATCATATATTTTCGATAAGCAATGTAAGATGAAGTTCGATTGTTGTTTCTTGATATCGTAATAAATTTGAAGGTTTGAAAATGACCTCAACTTCCTTAGTTAATCTTTGAAGTCTTCTTAAGTTCATCTTAGATCAAAATATGGTCACATAAAGTGTTATTTTCTGTCTATTTACGATGTTTGCTTAAATACTTAAACCAAACAACAAGCATTTAAATGAAGTTAACTAAGCCAAGTCTCATTCATTCTGAATTTTAGGAGATCATTTTTCTACAGCATTAACAACAAAAAAATGGCCTTTGCAATAGCAACAGTTAAGTTATTTAAAAAAAAGATCATTCACACAAAATGGACTTTTGTTTTCAATTAAACAAACAAAAAAACCTCCGAAATTGAATGTGAAGGTAAAACCTTTTTTTCTCTCTTGATGCTGCGTGTAATCGAGACTGATTGAAGAGCTCGTTGAATATTTACGATTTCCTGAGGCAGTATCTTTAAATTTAAAAGCTTTCATCATTCTCAAGTTTGACGAATGATGTGCCAATGATTTAGGAAGATGACAGCATTCCTCGCTTTCTGAATCAACTTAAGACACTTGAGATAAGTTAAGTCACAAAAAAAAAAAATTCAATGCGATTGACATTTCATGCCAGTTGCAGATTAACGACAATCGATTATTTTACTTCTCTCTTTTTCATGGTTACTTTTTCCAATAAAAACTATGTCACAATTAATTAAAACATTCAACAGATTAATAAATCCGATTTGTCGGACGTAAATTTCCTGATATACTTCCAAACTAAATATTTACTCAACTCAATCCCACAGATTTTTTGTGTCATCACATAATCCACTTGATTTTAAAGCGCGTGCAAAATAAAATGAAATGAAATCTTCTTTCACGGAAGAAATGCACGAGTTGTAAAAAGTTATGCAAAAAGATTGAAGCTCAGCAATTTTATTTGCTTCCGAGTATTGCTTTATTGGTTTTTGTCATTCAATATGCCAAGTGTTTATGTATAGATCATGAAAAAAAAAAGAGTTTTATGTTGCTGTTGACATTAACCGTCTGAAAAGAAAAAGTTTTGAAATTACGTTCAGTAAAATAGCGGACAAGAAGCATCAATTACATTGAGTTTCATGTTTTAATGTTATGCAAACGACTGTTAATTATTCTTCTTTAGATCCCCATCAATGAAAGGCTTCCAAACAAGTTGTCACGCCAGACACTTGAAATTAAATTATTTACTATTCACTAAACGAGAATTGGCGGAGAAAAAAAGAAAAGAAAAAGTCTATCGCTGGTTTTTATTTAAAGTTAAGTGGCAAAACATCATGAGTGAAAATACTGATCATTTTTTAATGAAAGTGAAATGCAATGAGTGCTGATAGTTTGGAAGAAAAGTTAATAGTATTAGCATTAGCTATGAGCAGATGACGGTGAAACGGAAAATCCGGACTCAAATATTTTCTATCGATTACAGGAAATGAAAAAGTTGCACGAACTACAGCAGAAAAATTGAAATAGGAACGTAAAAGAATTTTGAATCGTGAACATTTTCCTTCCTGATAATAATTTTAAAGATGAATGCATACAGAAGAGAAAACAAATTGCAGCTATGTAGAGCCTCAGAGTGGCGATGGCAAGCGTGAAAATAACTCGTTGTACAAATTGCTTTCGAGTCGATAAAAAGCAAAAGTTTGGCATTAATAATTTATGTATGAGATTAACAAGATGCAAAAATGAAAGACAAAGAAATGGAAAGCTTTCACAATTTATTCGAGTTTGTTTTTGACAATTCCCTCTCGCTTTCAGGTTGAAGCATGCATGGTGCGCTTTAATTAGCGAAAATATTTCATGTTCAGAGGTTCAATTGATGTGAACTGGAAATGATACTTATGAGGTCGTGAGAAAGAATTTCATTGAATTCGATGGAAATCTCGTGAACTCTTAAAAGAGAGCATGAATAATAATTACTTCAATACACGTGGATACTTGTCATTTTAATTCGAAATTGTTGATTCATTAAGACAAAAATGTCTTTCAAAAGTTAATTGCACTTGTCAGACATTTCCAGAAGAATTTAGATTGGAAACTTTTGCAACATTCAGTCTCATGTTCAAGTGTAATTATTTGGTCAGCAATCAAAAATTGTGATTGCGTGTGATCTCATTTCTCGCAATAAAATGTTGATGATTGCAACTTTTTATATCTTCAGATTAAAGTATGCAGGTTTTAATAAATTTTTTAATTATGTGTAGGAAGAAATTGAAAAAAGTATCGATCGCTTTAAGCAATTTTTAACATGCGAGATTCCAATAAAGAAAAAAATGAACTTTTGATTTCATTAAAGGTTGTTTTCTCTCGGAAACAGGAAAACCGAATAAAAAAGAAGCAATAAACTTCCGACATTGCATACTTCAATAATGAAATATTAAAATGGAAAGAAATATTACTTTTCTTTGTGCATATTTTCATTGAAAAATATTTTACAATTCAAGTCAAAGCCGATGGATACGAAAACAAATTTCAAAATTACATTGTTCGAAAACAGTTGCATTGAAAGATGTTGTTGAATGAAAAACCAAAAAAACATTAGTATTAATTTATTTCTCCCGCAATTCACGTCAAAGTCAAAGGTTTTTCAGCCACGAAGGTGAGTTTAAATTTTAAATTTAATTTATTCAACGAGAAAATGAGAATATTTTTTATGATGCAAATATCGCGAATTCTATTTCAATAAATTTAAAGTTGTTTCGTCTGGAGAGCTTTGGGAATATTAAACCAAACCTTGCATATTATTAATGTCGTCTGCAGATATCTTCCAGGAATTTTCATCCTTTAAATATTTTCATAAAGTTCATCTTTGGGTTGATGTTCATAAATTTTAATGGAAATGAGTTGCAATGACTCACGATGTTCAGCTTCAACCTGCATATCAGAAATTCTACCAACAACATTCTGTCCCACATTCTACATAATCCAAGTTCAAATTATGCAATCGCTTTTTGTATCAGTTTGAATAAAAACGACGACAAAACCAGAACTTAGAGTTCGAAGAGAATAAATAAATGCGGAAAATGGTATCATGAGAAGCTACCTAATTGTAATGTAATATGCAAAACTATCTATTTACAAGCGACTCCGTTAGCAAATGCTTTTGCTAAGATAACATCAGTTGAGAACATGTGCGGTGAATTGTAGTTGGTGCACATTCTCAAACGATTATTCTACAAAAGAAAAGGCGGAAAAAAATTGATGCGAATGAGTGGTAAACGCAAGTAGAAACGATGAGAAACAATTTGCACTTAATCTCATTATAAATGGAACTCTTAATTGAAGTCATGTTGAAACGAATGCTTTTAGATATGAGCGACTTACGTAATTCACGCATGACTTCAATTAAGATTTCAATGTCTTTTGTAAAGTAATCGAGACGATCAGTTTATTGATTATTTAAAAGTCTATTTTCAATCGACCCTCAGCATGAGCTTGCCAGATCCAAATCGCTGTCTCTTTTCTCTACTGCAGTTGTAATGATCTCAGCTTGATCTCGTGACATTGTGTTTTACAAAATTTTAATGGATATGCTACAGATATTTATTTTATTTTCATCTTGAAACTGCAAAGCTTTGCCTGCAATTACTATGCAACCTGTATGAGTGTGTCAACCGTTTGGAACGATCTGTAGAAATCAGTTTGAATATCAACTTGTTGTGTCGAACGAGCAACTTCCTTTTAAGTAATCTGAGACACTCGATGGCAAAACAAAAAAAAAATGTCGCGCTCAACTTCTTTTTGCAGCGCTTGAGTTACTTTTTTGTAACTGCACAAGTAGATTCTGATCTCGATTAAGTAATCGATGGAATGATTTGTTACTAAACAAATTACTGAAAATGTAAGCTGTCATAGTAAATCAAATATTTTGTTGTAATTATTGATGCTACGCAAATATTATTACACCACAACTTATCACCCACGCTCTAAACCGATTTGTTGAATTGAATGCACCAATTTGACAAAGCGGCATCATTTATGTCGTACACCTACATCCACTTATCAATTTAAAAGTGACATTACTGTCATGTTGTACTCATTTATTGCTACAAATCATATTAAGCAGACTTTAATGCGACTGGCGATGCATTTTCATCATCATAACAAATTTTTTGAAAGAAGACAAGCGAGAAAATTTCAAAAATTAGACCTTGAAGTTTTCTTTATCATTATGAAACAATCATAAATTTTTTGGGTTGGTTTTGTTCAGCAATCACGTCATGATTTAGTATTAAAATGAATAAAAGTGAAAGATTTGATGTGACGTTGCTCTCAAACATGTTTTCACAGCCTTTTTGGAAGATCTTTAAATTACGTGTAGGCATCGACTTGGCTTTTATAAATTTGTTGCTCTAATAAATTTCCGGGCTTGCTCTTTTTTCTTCTTTTCCATCGTCGCTCTTTAAAACGATTCACATCGTGGGTATTTCTATAAACATCTGAAATTAATTTACGCAATAAAAGTCTTTAAGATATCTTTTCTATTATACATTTGAAGGGAAGTTTAAAAAAATTATTTTCATTATCATTGTCAAAAAATTAACAGAAGTGAATAAGCAAACAAAAAGAAACTTCCGAGAAATAAGAGAAGTCAATTAAAGCTTTGCTATATTCAACGCAATGTTGACTTAAGTGACTGTTTATGACAATTCTTTTATATCTACATAGACAAATGCTAATTGGTGATCTTGAATCATAAAATTCTAATTGTTATTGTTCCCATCTCTATACTTCGAACATCAATTATACAGCAGCAGTTGTACATACAACGCAAGGTTGGTTGGTTGGTTGGTTTATTGCGACAACAATTCTTCTCTTCTGTCGTCACATTGGCCGACTCATGGATGAATGGATTGTTTTTGCGGAAATACTAATTATGCGTTGAACGCAATCTTCCTTCTTCTTTCACAATATGCCGGTAACAATTGATTGTGTTGAGTTTTTGTTTGCATAAATTAAGGAGAATAGATAATTTGTTCTTGAAAATTGTTTAACATTTGTTTTTGAGCTTTCATTTTTGGTTGCAAGGAAATCAAGATCGCTTCAGATTAAAAACATAATTGAAAAATTTCACAACCATTGCCAAAACAAAAAAAAATGAGATATTTGGAAGGTAACAATTGTCATTTCGAATATCTACCAAACTAGTTCATTACGATCATTTTTGTTATTAAAAAAAGTGAATTAAATTTTTATGTATGAAAGTTTTGGCAGAAAAAATTCTTTCGCTTTTGAATCTCTCGATTTATGAAGTGAAGTGATGACTTTAACATTTTGGAAATCTAGTAAATAAGTCAAAGTTTAATAATAATGATGAAAAAGTAAAATGTTGGTAAAAATAACAAAATTTGCAATAATCCTAAATGATATTTAAAATTTTCAAGCACTTAAAATCGACTTCATTATAAGAACAAACAACTCTCAGCACCATCATAGGTAGATTGCAGCCGTCATCACGAAGATATTTCGCAAACATCATCAGTCAAAACATGGCATGAAAATTGTTTTTAAATATTCATATTTCGCACTTCACTTTCTTTTTCAATTGTTTTTTTTTTGACTCGTTTAGAGATCGTCTGTTGAAACAAAAGCAATTTCAAGTACTGAAAGCAAAGCAGTCGAATTATCATACAATTGAGAAAGATAATTTTCTATTCTCATATTTTCACCTTCTACTTACTACTAATCATAATTGGAATAAATAATCACTACAAGCGCAAAACAAAACTTAAACAGAAGTCTACTAAGTATAAAGGGAAAAAAAGAGAAAAATAATAACTTTTACAATCGGTTTCGAATGTTCAAGCAAATTATCTATATTGTAGAAAAGTAATTACGATTGCATAAGATTTATGATTCTAAGATGAAAGCGCTCAATAAATAATAAAAGCATTTCTTCTCGTTCCTATCTGCTTTTATTATCGCTCTACACACCACAATAATTTATGAATATTCAACTAATTTCACGTGTCTTCTCTTAACTTTATTTTTTTCGATCGTTGTTTCCATCTTAGAAATGTACACAAAATCCGCCTACCATTTAAATGTTAAATACTTTACGTTCTGAGAACTTTTCTCTTAAATAATTCTTAAAGTTATCGATATTGTGTTTATGTATGGCATCAGCTAATTTTCTTAATCTTTTAAACAACAGAAAATCTTCTTGGTTGATTCTCAATTAAATTTATATTGATAAGCAGGTAGAGTGTTAACTCGATTCTATTCTTATTCTCCATTATAATTATTTCTAAGAACGCCCTCATGACACCCATCACAATATAATTCATTTTGAATGTTCTAACGCTGGCTTATCTTTTATGGATGTGGTGTAAAATGTGACACATTTCTACATGACTATTGTAAACGTGACGAAGTTTTCTTCATTTTTATTCATTAGTCATTAAGTTTTACTTCATTACCATCGTTAATTTCATCATTGTTTGAAGTTCATTAGAATAAAGATTCGTGAATGAGTTTTGCATGCAAGATGCAGGCACTTTGCGTTAAATAGAAAGAAATGCGTTATGTAACGCCACTAGTTTTCAATTATTCTTATGCGGTCAGAAATTATCGTTCAACATTATGTAATCATTAAGTGAAGCACCGACAGATGCAATTTGTTTAAACATCTTGTTCTGTTTGTGGGGAAGCATGCTGGTGAAAACATCTGAGATGCATAACAAATTTATGATTTACGCGTTGTTGTCAGTGTGATCATTTGTAGGAAATAAGTAGGAAAGAGTCAAAATAAATTTTTAAGCATAAAAAGCTACTTGATATGCATGGGATGCGACATAAAAAAATGAAGTTTTTCCCTGAATCTTAAGCATGAATTGAGAGTCACTTAACAGTGCATAAATTTTTTCCACAATTTTAAAATATAAAACTTATTTATTTATATTTTTAAGAACCGGAAGATAACATTTATTGTTTTATATTAATTCCATTTACAAGTTTCTACGCACAAGACAATAAAATTTACATTCAAACAAAAGTTAAAAGTTCTCGATGTCTTCTTAACGACTTTATTGTCTTAATCTACCAGTGTTTCGTTTATTGCTTCATCGTTTGTTTTATTGTATCCCCAAAAAGTTTTTTTTTTCTTTTCTTAAATGTCAATTCTGAGTTCATTGAAGTTTTTTTGTCGGCGAGTGCGAGCGCTAAAGCAACTTCCCATTGACTCATCTTTCTTTCTATTTCTTGTTTTATTATTTTTTTGACATGCTTGACGATGACAGTTTTTCATTTCTAGTCCATTAGACTTAATATAAACTGTTACCATTGATTATTCTTTCTATTGATTAAACACATTTCTACTTGATTTTGATGTTTAAGAAATATTTACACATCATCTCATGTGTGCCACTTTATAAACTCGTTTCACATACTTGCTCATCAACGTGTGACTCGTCCATTGTTGCAACTTTTCAAACCATAGATGTTAAAACCGGAGTATCACTGTTATTCAAATTGAAAAGTTTACGAATATTATTATATTTAACTTTTTTAATCTCTTACTCTAACATCCCTGTTTAAAAAAAACTCTTAAAGCTACTTTTTTTTGTGATGCAAATGTCACGGGTTCGATTTCAATGACGAGTGCTCGTAAAGATGACGAATCAGTGTCCGAAAGAGCATGGGAAAATTTTTGAAGAGTAATTTATTTGCTATTGCTTACCAATTTGCTTGCGTATTGATAGATACTCCTAATGTAAATAGATATTTGTCTTTATTCTTTTTGCAGTGATTTTTCTTGCTGCGGCATTTCATGAAAGACGAAAAAAATGGCAAAAAGTTTTTTGAAAAATTAAAAGAAACTTTTGTTATACAAATAATCGTAAATAATTTCACGTCAACTATGAGAAAATAAAGAATAAAGATTTGTTTTTAAAAGCTTCACCCGAGGGTTTCCTTTCGTAATAAAAGTTCTCGAAAGAAGCTCTAAAGATAAGAACACTCAAGGCAAAATTTGTTTGCCGAAAATTTATTTAATTACGCCATCATCATAAAACTCTAAAAGCGATTTAGCTACTTCTATGGCTGTTATGAGCCTACACAACTTATATGGAATTTTAAAACATACTACATAGTCTCCGATTAATCCAATTAATACAATTTATTATCTTTTTTCTTCCATATGAAAAGTCCGAGGCGTCTGACCAAAATTGAAATCATCTCAGATTTGACCTTGCTCGTTTAGGAATAAAGAAAAAGTGTTTCCAAAAAGCTCTTTTTGGAATATCTTGTTGAACATCCAAATTACTACTTGAAACATACAAGGCAAGCGTTGAGTGCGTTTTTCGTTAGATAGCAAGTTTCTGTATATGAACGACAAAAAAGTGTTGAAGTTATTTGAAAAAATCTTACAAGCAACCGAGCACTTTGAGTTTTTGTTTTATATAACAGCAGAATAGAAAGATTTTATTTAATAATAAATTATTTAGATGTTTATCTACTTATTTATCAATCACAAGAGTGGTGTAACATATTATTTTAATAATTTATTACTAAGGAAACCTCAGCTCATTTATTCTGGTGAGGCAGAAAACGATTTTCCAATTGCTGCTTACCCTCCGAGGTCGCTTGTATCACTTTTGTTATTATTAAAGAAAAATGAAAAACATAACAAAAATATTCGTCAAGCAGAACCAATTGCGAAAATCAACTTAAAATAAAAATTAGCCAACAAGAGTTTCCAAAAAATTTCGAAAACTTTATTAACATTAAAGAAGTGATGACTTGACTTAACAAGATTCACGGCTGAGGAATTTTTTGGGTGCACATAAATTATTTAACATGTCAGAGAAGTATGTGACATGCTTTGAAATAAAAATGATTTGCACTAGAAAATGTCAACATATTTATTCAAATTTAATTGCAATGAATTTCATCTTAGAAAATATTTAAAAAAAATGTTTTGCTGCCAAAACCTTTCCACACATCCGCGGACATATTGTCGCAAGTCACAATTAAGTCAATGCTAAAAACGTCTCGACAGAGTGACACATGAATCATTGACTTATTTGTATGTCAAAAAGTAAAAAATAAAATCAAAAAAAGTAAAATTATCGTGAACAATTTGTTTTGAATTTCAAGGTGATTTCATAATGATGCTTTTGTTGTCACTGCTGCGACGAGGCTGCATGTATTTAATTTTTTTTCGTCGGTTGCTTCATTTGGAAAGATTTTTTTTTGTTTAATTTCACCGCATGTTCATCAAACAGCGCGATTCTGTGTTGTTTATTTTGTCAAATCACTGGTGATTAACTTTGGATTTTTCTTCTCTTAATTTTCTTTCATTGAAGCGCAGCATCTTTTGATATTCCTTGAATCAGAATCTTTTTATTATTCTTTAGAATATTGCATTCTATTAATCGCCGCCAACACAACTCAATCTCAGTTTGATTAAACTTTTCAATAATAGAAGTGAGGAAAATATCGACAATAAAAATTAATTTAGTCGATTGAAAGTGCTGTTGAGAATTTTTTATATTTCGACGATTTCTAATGAGAAGCTCCATATCCTTCACGCTGACTAGCATAAGAACCTCTTCACTACATAATTATTTATTAATTCCTACTCTTTTTTTCATAATGCCCCCACGAGAACTGATGAGAAAGAATAGAAAAATTTAATACGCCGTAAAATTAGTTTAAGAAATTGAAGGAAACGGTATGTGGTTAATGTAGAAAATCAGTTCTAAAGACATCATAAATTATAATTTTCTCGTCTAATAATGTTTTCATGAAGACTTAAAGGTGATTTTTCGAGAATTAAGAATAACACAGCCGAGAATTCATTCGAAAAAATAAAATCTTCAAATATTTTTGTTGAAGATATTCATGATTTCATGAAAGAAGCATTTGTTTTGTTGTTCAATCTACCCGATCATGTTTTGGTTACGAAGAATGCATGAATATGATCCGAACTGTTCTGAGAAGAGTGACGAATGTTTTTAAAGAGTTTGGAATTTCCTGAAGAACTTTCATGCCTTTCAATCAACTTGGACTTCACTTCACAGCCACATAATTGATTCATTAATGCGATGTAGTCGCAAAAACACTTTGCAATGAGATGAAAAATTCAAAAACTTCTTAAAATCGCTGATTGAATTATTTCTGTTACTTAATCACAATGGGAACAAAAAAATTCTTACTAAACTAAACGCTCAGCGATTGAAAAACTTACAAGATATTTAAACAGAATTTAGACGTAAACTTCAGACTTTTTTTTATTAAAACGTTTTCATCAAACCTTACTTCCCAAAACAATCTTATGTTTCATATTCTTCTTAAAACCTGAGCATGACTAACATCATTAGCGAAAAGAAAAATGTAAGAACGTAAATGTAATGTGAACGAAAATTATTTGAGACACCGAGGAAAATTTCATAGACACGAAAAAAGATTCTTGAAATGATTTTCAAAGCTTACGACTTTGATATGGACTTTTAATCTCCATAATTTCATTATTCATGGTCAACGATTTGGTTATTGCTTTCAAGTTGTTGTTAAAAGCAGAGAAGAAATTGAACAATGATTTTTTCTTTTAACAATTCTATAAAAGTCATCATCATCATCATCATTTGGATATTTATTTTCCCAAAAAGATTCTAGAAAAAATATTTTTCTTCGATTTTTGTTTTCAATGAAGACTTTCTCAGTGATGAGCTAAAGCAAAGAGATTTAAGAGTTCGAAGAAAATAAATAGAAATTAAAAAGAAAGAAATATAAATACATAATCGTTGTTGGTTGACTACTAAAGGCATTCAATGTTCTCTCTTTTCTTTTCTTTTACCGACCGGTTTGATTCACCTGCGATAACTTTGAAGCTTTCCATTCATATTTACAATACCTCAGCTCAATGTTTGTCAGTCGCTCTTTGCTGCATCGCATATTCTAATCATTATGTGGTTAAGTTGCGCTCCCATGACTTTTCTTTAATCACACACAGCAACATTACAGGTGTAAATATCTTCTCACTGAATCAACTTGCTTCTCTCTCGCTACATGAGAAAAAATGTTGTACGTTGTACGCAACATAGCGAAGAGAGAAAACTTCAACCAAACCAGTTTTTAACATCACAACAGTGCTGCAAGTTAGTTTATATTTGAATGCTGACTTTATCGGACGTTTCCATAGATCGCTCCGTAGACTTCTCTCAATTTCTACTTGTAATCGAGGTTACTTCAAGCTTTTTTTTGTTCATCTTAAACAAGAAATTATAAGAAAAAAATTTTAATGAACATCAATTGGATTGCGAGAGGAAAAATTAAAATTAAATTTTATGAAAGGATAGAAAAGTGACTGTTTCTTGAAAATTGTTACGTGAAAATTGAATCGCGGATAAAATTTCGATTAAGTGATTTCCCTTGCATCAAGAGCAGAAAAATAAATTTTGTTAAATCGTTGATTACTCGAAGCGAGTGAAACTATTATTTACGGACATCAGAAGAATCAGGTGGAATAAAAATAAATAAGAAAAAAAAGCAAATAACACGGCACGGCACGGATATCGAGAGACGGCATAAAATGAAAGGCACAATGAAGTGATGAAAGTGAAGAGTCGGTGTACGTTGTTAACTTTTGCAATAATCCGATCGGGTGAAAGAAGAGAGACGGCATAAAATGAAAGGCACAATGAAGTGATGAAAGTGAAGAGTCGGTGTACGTTGTTAACTTTTGCAATAATCCGATCGGGTGAAAGAAGAGAGTGAAAATAAAATAAAATAAAAAAATAAATAAAATTCAGACACAATTGAAGTGAAAACGAAAATTGAAGGAAAAAAGAAATTTTTCTACATTTCATTCATGAAATATTTGTTGCTTGGTTTCTTAACTTGATCTAATATCTAATATATGGTAAAGAAGTGATTGAAAAGTTGCCGCTTCAGGGGAAAAAGAGTCGTTCACCGAGAGAGTGAACCGATCAGAGAAATAAACATATTTCCTAATTATTTATGACAATTTTGTGCTCATTTTCCATTTCGATATCATCGTCTCAAAACGTTTTCTTTCATACGATTTTTTCGAGAGTTTGTCTTTGCTTTTGAGTGACTCCGATTATCGTCCCACTTTTATTTTGTCTCCATCCACGACCATTCCGAACACCATCAAAAGTGATTTTCATCGGAAAAAGATTTCAATCTTGTGAGAGCTCATTTGATGATTCGAAAAGAAATAAAAAAAATTAAAATTTTTATTTCTCTTCATTGTCGACCAATTGTGCTGTAAACGGAAAATAATTGAATTAAATTGTCATTTGATACACGCATCCGAGACGAGATAGAAGAAAAATTATCAGAATTGAAACATCGAAAGAAAGAAAAAGACTGGAAAGAAGTCATGAGTGAATTTAGGTTGACATAAAGTTTCCATTGAGAGAAATCTATTTATCGACAATCAAAAGAAATGGAACAGACGAAAATTGAAGTTTCTAAGCCCATTCTAAGTCCAACAAGATCTTTAGACGAAGGTTTCGAGAGTGATCCCGATCGGGTGTCAACCGATTCCGAGCATACAACACAAACACCAACATTTGATCTGCTTCATAGAACTGATCGAGATGGCGTTCAACACACAACAATATCACGCCGGAATGTTGAGAGCTCGCCTATTTCAAGCATAATTTGTCTTGATGGTGAATCAGAGCCAGAAAACAACAACGCTGAAGACTTGAAACTTAGTTTAAGCTCATCTTCGAAATTGGAACATCAGACTCACACGAAATCCGATCAAAAACAGATTTATCGAAGAGTTAAGAATAAAGCACCATTACCGCCAAATAGCAATAAGTCTAACAGTACTAGTAGCACATATCAAACGATTCAACCGCGATCGCAATCTGTTGATCGCATTCGAAGCAGTCTTAATGATTTTCACAAATCTCCGACACCCAATGCGAATCATCAAAACATTCTTGCCGGACGATTTGTTCGTGTTACCGTTGATCCGAAACAACAATACTTGAACTACTTCAAAAATTATAAATCGTATCAAAACCAGCAGAATTATCAAACAAATAGCAGACTATTACCAGCGGGATCGACGAGTAATTTATATAAAAGTTATCATCCAACAGCTTTAGTAAATAGCAACAAAAGTAGTGTTAGTCAGTCACAACAGCAACAACAGTCGAATAATAACTCGCATGAACCAAGTGGATTATTAAGTTTAAGTAATTTAAGTAACATGATGCCAATGCAGTATGGTGGTGGATTCGCAACAGTGAAGTCACCCAAAAATTACCATCATCCACAACAGTACATTAGCCATCAGCAACCGCAATCACATCTTGTCTGTTGGACTCAATCGATGGATCCAAGGAGATCAAGAAAGTAAGTTTCCTTCTTCTTATCCTCATATTTTACTTTTTATGACCAACTCTCCTTTCGTGCATAATAAATGTCTCATATAACTCATTAATTTGCTATATAATTTTCAATTTAATTCATTAAACATGACGCGACTTTGAGAAATGCAAATGAAGGCACGTTATTGGAAACAAAAGTCACATTTTGATGGTTAATTATTTTGTTCTACATTCATCATTTATGTAATTATTATGCACTTATTATAAGAAATTAAAATGATAATAATTAGTTTAATCAATTGCATTATGCATCCGTTTTTATATTGGTAACAAAATTTTACGATAACTCCCCAGCAGCCATTCAAGCAGTAATTTACTTAAATTTAGTAGAAATTTTATCCATTACACTTTTGTCAGCGTCTCAAGGGCCGCAACTCAATGACCGCGAAACAATTATTTCTCTCGCAAATACATAATTTACTCCATTAAAAAGGTTTAAGTAGCAAATAGCAAGCAATAACAATCTATAAAGATTTAATTTAAATATTTTGAATGATTTTTTTTCTTTCATTCTTTTTCGCTTTACATGCAATGCATTTTGCTTGTCATAGGAGTGATAAGAATTTTAATCAGAAAAAAAAAATTCCAATGATGTAAATGAGAGAAATAGTTTGCAATCTCAACTATTTTCACGTAGAATGGATGAAGTAACTAAGTGTAGGTAATGGAAATTGACCGCTTTGGTTGCAAACAATTTATTTTTCTGCACGAATTTATTTAGTAAAATTTACATAAATTGTGGTAAACAGAAAGTCAATTGAAATTAATTGCTCAATTGACTTAATCAGCATGTGCGCTTAAAATTTCAAACAGTCGATAGTTTTTCTTTCAATTTTATTTGTATAATTTAATGTTTTGTTTTGACATATCTAATCAATTTACTTTTCGTGATTGATTTAGCAAATGCAAGACAAAATGATAAGCTTGCGATTAATAACATTGCCTAGACAGAGTTTCAATTTTTTATCTTGAAATTGTTGAATGTTTCAAAAGTGCTGTTGCTCATGAAGTTTCCACAATGCCCCATATAACACCTCTGCTATAATTAAAAAGTCAGGAATTAGAAACTTCAATCTCTCAAGAGCTTCTTTATATAGTCAGTCTGTTGTAGAGATTTTTCATAAACATTTTCTTGCCACATTAAAATAAATAAAACAATATTTATGCTAAGTAAGATGAAGTTGAATGCATGAAAGTAGTTTTCAATACCAATGAAGAAAATCTTGATTTAAAATTGGTTTTAATCATTAAACTGTGTCAAATGATCGCCAACATCAATCAAATGCTTAATAAATCTGAAAAATAAAATACAACTAAAAAGAAAATCAGAAAACATATAAAAGAAAGATTAAAATCATTGACATTTGATATAAAGATAATTTATAATTTCTCTTGTGATTTTTATTGTGATGCTTTCCTTTTAAATGTCCAACAACTCGAAAGTTGTGGAATCTTCTCAACGCATATCTGCTAACACTTCATTTCATTTCATTCTTTCTCAATTTCCAGAATATCATCATGTATGGTGTAATAAAATTAGAAATCTGGCAGAAGCATCATTTACACCTATTCTAATTTAATCATAGCCTTTACACCTCTTTTTATACCGCAAAGAAGTTTCTTTTTCTTTTTCTTTCTTTCCTTTATTAGCGCAATTGCCGCGCGATCAATAACAATTTCTTTTTCGTTTTGATTTTATTCTTCTCCATTACTTATAAAAGTTATGATAACGCGTAATTTAAAGCAACATGACTCTTCACCTAAAGGCAATTAGACAAATGTTTGGTAAGAGAAATTCTGTTGCGCAACAGTGAATGAACAGTTTAATATTTATGAAATTGTTTTATTTTGCTTAACTTCCTACTCAAGCATATGTTCTAAGCTCTATTAAGCTTCAAGATGTTCTTAATAATAATGATGAGCGAGTGGCTCTCTCTTTTCTTTTGAGATTTAAATGAACTTGTGTAACTTGTCTATTTGAATTTATAATTTTTTTCTGATGTATGTATGAAATGCTGGAAGCTGCTTGGCTACAAAGTTGATCTAAATGTCCGAAAAGTGGCTCACGAGAATTGTTGCATAACTGTTAGAACATGAGAGAGGAATATTTAAAACGGTACGACGAAACTATGCTTGCTTAATCTGCACGATGCAAAAAAAAAGAATAAAAAAGAGCTTAATGGGGCAAACATTATTTTGTTATTTAGGCATCAAGTGAAGGCAATTCTTATTTCTTAAGTACTTATTTATTCCATTGGAAAATTTCCTCGAAGTGAAGCTAATGACGACGAAGCAGAACTATTCAGTTTGCAATTAAAATGTGCTCGTATATAAGTAAGACTATCCACGATGATATTTAATAGCTAGATCACACACATACACACAAAAATATGATGATTAATTCAATCGTTGATCTTTGTCGAAGGTAAATGGCGCGAATCCAACCTGACCATCCGTAAACATTCTTGAAGCTTGTTTGCCTTCGCGATTATTAACAGTTTTTTTAATGATTTGCGAATTCAAATGTCACTAATATTAAATAAATATGCAATGATAATCTTGATAGAAACAAATTACGATGGTCAACATGGTATAAACAAATCGCTTTTCTTTTGATTAGACATTGAGATGCGTTGATGCAGAAAGCGAATTTTTAATTGAAGAAATGAAGATTGAAAGGAAATTACTCGCTCACATGGTAAACAGTGAATAATATTTTCTGATGCACATTTCTCGCTCGATCGAACACGATTGTTAACGCAGGTAAAGTCGAGTGAAGAAGAATTAAAAGCACGACCTCTAGTCAATACAGAGTTTTCTTTATTACTATTAAAAATCATAAGACGAGAGCTTCTGCAGAAATAATTTAAATTATTCTTGAAATCGTGTTTCTTAGCGGCAATTTTAACACAATCATTTCATAAGACAATGTATGGGAATATTATGATGGATTTTTGAAAGGGAAATTCGCTGAATCGTGACTATCAAATCAATAGTTGCTTTTGCCTACCGCCGTCTGGGGCAAATGAAATTGAAATTTGTTTCTTGTCAGGTCTCGTCTGATTGTAATGAGCGGTCGAATTTGGTCAATCAACTCAATCTTTTTTTTCGGACTTTTGCCTTTTTTTTATAAACACGTTTTTGTAAATTATTTAGCGGGTTTTATTTTATTTTTCTCCTGGTAGTAGATATATAAATATGCAATAAGAAGACAAATTATTACTTGACATATCCCTGAAAACTTTCTCTAAAGTTCCATCAAAGCAGATTTAAATGAGTTTTAATCTTTAAATATTTGAAAAGCAATTTAGCAAGCAATTTAATGTACTTCTTGTCTCTTTCCTTCACAAGTTGTGAAACAAACGCAAACCGTATTTGGCATCAGCACATAACTAACTATAAGTTCACTTAACTCTTGCGCCTTTTCCTATGAAAGTGGAGGAAAAGTGAATTATGAAACATCAACTAATAAAACTTCATTCACAAGAATGTCAACGTTTGAGTGAGTTAAAGCGTGAATATAATTAATTAGAAAATGCTGTAAGTTACGCACGATGAAAAATTACAAAACAGTTGTAATCGTCATAAAATAAAAACGCAAGTGCTCTAGAAATGCAAGCTTTTAACCAAACAAGAGGCTTGTAACTTATTTAACAAACGAGTAACATGCTACCAAACATCCAGATGATTCCCCAAGCATTAACTTCAATTTCCTAAATAACAGAATAAGCACTTCATTTCGATGACATAAAAGGGCAGAAATAAATTCACAGTAATCCGATTTTCAACGCATTTCAACTTGTTAAGTAACTGCACCGACTACGTGATTAAACCTTAAAGTAGTCAACAGCAGATAACTTGCATATATTTATAAATTAAGTCTTAACTTTTGACAACTTTTCTTATTTTCATCTTGTTTAATCGATTGGATTTTCCATTTTTTTCTTTTTTCTTTTAACATTGCAGATACATTACGCCGAGTCAATTGCCTCAAGTCATCGCCGCACCAAATAAACCGCAAAGCGGCTTATCGCAAAAACTACGTGAGCTTGCGACCTCAGCCGGATTGATCACAGCAAAGCCTCGCCAACCACTCAAACCCGTGATCAAAACAAAAGGTTCCCAGTCACCTGCACCGGAATTACCTAAGAGAGTTACATTCAGTGAATTCGCGACCGTGCAAGTCGTTTGATTAATCTCAATATCACGAGTAATCCAACAAACAACTGTCAAACGCTAACTGTCACTTCGCATGTTCACCTTCGCAAATAAATGGCACTAAGTGGAGTTTTACTTTGAATGATTTTGATGTTTAAAATAAATTCTCCAACGAGTCATCTTTTTTTCACCAGTCTGAGTAAATAATTTAAGATATTACATTATCTTCTTATTATCTGTTATCTTGTGCATCGATCATGTGGAATTTAAGAAAGAAACTTGATCTGTGCATAGTCTGTAATTTATCGCCACTCATTTTGTTCTGACAAAAAAGCAAAAAAAAGATTGGAAAGGAATGGCCGTCGAGGGCACTTCATTTATCGTAATTTATAAAACTATGTATAAACTCGTATCAACTCTGCTATAAGTTTCAGAGCACACAATTTATTCATTTAGATACCTGCTCGAAGCTATTTCTCAGACACTTTTTTGATGTTTTCATTTATTATGCTTTCAAGTTGCCAATTGTATCATTTCATATGCCATTGTGCAATAATAAAGATGTTGAATAAGTTTGCACGTTATGATTGTATAGAAACAACTTCACAATTATGAATCTAAAATCTGTTGTTGTTGCGGAGTTTTTGCTTCTTGCATGAGAGCATTGTTGATCATGATTTCCAATCCACTATCCAAACTTCAATGTGACGTCAAACTATTGAAACACTTTTATGATCATGTTGTGAATAGTACTTGTAAAGAAATATTATGATAAGTAATAAGTAAGTGAAGTAGATTCGATTACTTTAAATAGGTTGTGTGAAAGTCAAACCAATAGAATAAACAAATTATTTTCATTTCGAGAACTTTAAATGTTTTTATTTTCTTCAGGAAGTTTCGCAAGTTTTGTTTAATGGCTTAATTGATCATTTCAATATTTACAGGTGAAGAAAGGAATTGTATTTGTCAATTAGCAAATTCACTACGTACACTTCAAATCAAACAACAACAAAGCAGGTAATTAACGTCATAAACTTAAAGAGTTTTTTATTTCAACAAGCTAACACTTTTAGTAAAATTTTTATTTCTCTCAACACACGATGTTGACTTGACATCAATCATAGAAATAAGAAAACCAGCAATTAGTGATTACAAATCAATTGTGAAAAAAAATTTATGGTAATTTTTAAATTGCAATTTACGTGAAAACGAAGCATTTGCTTCGTATCGACTTTAATAATCGCACATGATATTCAATTTCAATCTTTCAATTCACAGATAATTTTTTTCTCTCTCATTTAACAGTTAACTTTCTGCAGATTTATAAAAATTGTGCAACGTTTAAATCAACAACATACGTGAGTGATGATTTCGTATGTGTTCAAACAATGTCTGAAGAAATACGTCACAAGCGCACAGTTTTTGTATATTAAATTGCAATTGGTCCATAAGCCGAGACGAGACTTGTTCAACGTTAATATGATATTTCATCGTAGACTTCGTGCGAAGACTGCGTTGTTTGAAATCTTTGAAGCCTTCAGCAATTAAAAACTCCCGAAAGAAGAGCGAGTCTAATTTTTCAATTTTCGGTCATCGTTGCAAAGCGGGCACTACGTCCTTCAAGAAATTACCATCACATTCCATCAGCAACGTGCATGGCTTGAAACAAGCTTATATAATGAGTACAAACGATTTGTTCAACAACTTCATGTCTCGAGCTAGTAAAAATTGTTTCCAAGGCAACTTAAGCGTCTTTACTGTGACCAGAATTGATGATTTGCTTCACCGACGATGCTGGATGTTGGACGTTTCTTCATCAAATAAACATTTAATTATGTCACTTTTATAATTTGTTGAAGCTTCTGAAATTATTAACATCATAGATAAGATGAAATGTCTGATAGTTTAACGGCTGATAATTTTATTTTCACCTAGTTTTATGTTACGCGATCCAATTGAAAGCGCATCTTAATGTAATTGTTCGCAATTTTCACATTTTCACACGAAGCAAAGAGAAAGATTTTTTATTTCAGATTGGCATCAGTGATTTTAACACATTGCCTTTTGATGACAATACAAAGAGATGTTGAATGAAATTCACATTTCAACTTAAAAAATGGATCGCCATGAAAGCGATATTTAGATGAAATTTATGTGATAAGGAATCTGAGACATTCCAATTTATTTGATGCAATTTTCAAGCGATTACTTTCTTGAACCGTTGATAGCTTTTTTTAATATAAAAATAAGTTGAATAAGGTAAAGGAAATTAAAGTTAAAGGTGTCAAAAATGTTATAAAAGTGAAGAAACAAATTTTATGGCAGATCTTAAATGTTACATTAATTATATGTGAATATATTACCATCATAATTATTACGAAATCTCTGCATGGAACAGTTTTACCATTTTTTAATTAAATAAACATTTAATAAGGAATTGCATTGCTAAAAGCTTAAGTGAACCACAAATCATCAATTTCATTTTTTCTTTCTTCTTTTGTTTCCAGCTAGTGCCAGCATTAATGCAACAAATATGTTAAAATAGCAAAGAGAATCGCTTTGACTTAATAAAAACATTTAAATCTTGTATGTAACTGTGATACGGATATCACGAAGCAACATGAGGGAAAACAATTCTCTTGCTTCTTCTAACTGTTCCCAATAGGAGAACCAATTTCAGAAAATACATTAAATTCTTCCAATTAACATTAGCTTTATGTTCGCTTCTCTTTTTTTTCTTCTTTTCTGCAAAGGATTCAAGTATTACAGCTCAAAAAAAAAGAGAACGCGGCACGAGGTCTCGAAATTGCGGTCAAGAATATTATGTAATTCATTCTGGTTCTTTGCTCTAACCGATTCTATTTAATTCCTGTTTCTACTTCCCGCTAATCTATTCTACGAACATCTCAACATGAGCAAGCTACAGCAGCAGCATTAAAAGCTCGTTGCAAAAATTCTTCGTCTGATGGATGAGTTAGATCGATGAGGTGTGCAAAAAAGCTATTAGTAGCTAATCAATCAAAGTGTTAATAGTGCGCAAAAAAATATAAAATAAGGCTCAAAAATATGCTGTAGATCAACTGTTAATTTAGCTAAAGTACAGATAACGTTATTTTGCCAGCAAACGAACAGCGAAGCAAAGAGTATCGATCATTATTTTCCAACAGCCAAAGGCTTAGATACCTTCTGAATAGTAAATTTGTAAATTCATTTTAAATAGAACTCAACTGTGGGAGCATCGAAAACAGACCAGGCAGCCAGTCTATTTATTGATGAAAGTCTTATTTAATTTGTGTTTAATTTCCTTAATGGTCTGAAAATTATGTCCGAGATGAAATGGAAATGATTCAAGCGTTTCCACTTGGGTGAAAGAACAGAAACATTTCATTCACTCAAATGTTTAATTAATGTACTTTAAGATTAGAATTTAAAGAATCAATTAAGCAATTTCTCGGTAAGTGACCTCACAAATTCTGTCTGAAGAATCAGATAAGAGAACATTCATTCTTAACTGAATCATAATTTTAATTTTTTATTAAAGAATTTTGATTTATGTGTCTTGTCATATAACAGAACAGAAATATTTAATAAAAAAAAGTTAAATGCCAAATGTTGCATATCTAGCTAGCATCTTGATTCGAGAAGATATTTTTAATCTCTAAAGATTTTTGTTTTGTTCCGCATTTGAACGAATCATTGACCATAAAGTAGACAAACTTACGCTTCTTAATTCTTATTAATCAAATTCTTCTTCCTTAAAATTCTACTCTTGTCAGATGAACATCTTACGGCAAGTAGGAATGAGTCAACAAAAAAATTATAATAAATTTATTAATTTGAATTTCATCTGCAACTAATTTTAAATTTTCCTGCTTCAAAAGCTAAAACATAGCTTAAGGAATTGAATTAATTTTTTTCATTAGTTTCTTTATGGATGGAAAATGCTTTCAGCTATGACGCATCAAACATTGATTTTATATGAAATTAAAGAAGACAAAAAGTGAAGAAGAAATTGATTGATTCGAGTTTTGGTAATGAACATCCTCCTTTCAACCAAAACAAAATTAGTATTCGCAACTTGGATCGAATATTTCTGTGTAAATTTTCGTTTAATAAACAGTTGTGGTGAATGCGATAATATCTTCTCTAAACGATTATTCAGTCTCGTTTGTTATTCAGATACCCAATCACATGTTAATCAATGCAACACGATAAATGCCGTCAGCATATTATTGATCTCATCAAAAAAAATGTGTTGTCTTGATTTCATAGCTTGAATCATCTTGTGCAATTTCCACACAGGAAAAAGGCGGTTATCAAATCACCAGTTTATTTCTAAATGTTTCTCAACTTATTTTCAACACTCGCTTAAACACGCACGCGATAAATTTTCAAATTAATTTAAATTGTTTCTTCAACATGAGAAACGTTAATTCTGTATTACATATTTGGGTGGCAAATAAATAAATATCTGTGTTTGAGAGTTTAGAAATATGATTTTTTTGCTTAAATTATGCTGCAAGATATGCCGGTATGATAATAAATTAAAAATAGACTCGATCAGCAATCGAAAGAGCCTTATAATTATTTGATTACCAATTTCCTTCTCGCCGCACAGCATTTTTCTGTCGGCTTTCGGGCTAATAAACGAAAACTGCTATTTACCTGATTATGAATTTTGTCCGATATATCGTTGCTTTTTCTTTCTTTTTATTTTTTTTGGTGTGTTACTATGTGAGACTGGCCAATGAAGTTACATAAGTGAAGTTTTTTTAAAAATCTATGTATGTTCGACTTTAGAGTGGCTATTGCTGCTAGTGACCTGCTACCTCGTTATGCTGTAAATAACTAATTTATTGAGACAGATACGGTGAAACATGTTTGGACTATGATATTTTTAGAGTAACTATTAAATAATCTCATGGATTTTGAACATTTTTTGATAAGAAGGAAAAGCCTAATTTTATGTAATTTACATAAACCCCTGGAAATATCTCGAAATGAAAAGTTCATGATGAAGTTTCAGATTTCGTCACACGTCAATACGGTTTAAAATTTGTCAAAGCAGTTGTCGTAGACACTCTAATCAAAGTGTCATTTAAAAACCTTATTTGACTACTTTAATGAGCAGAAAGCGATGCAGTTCAAAAATGTCAACGTGAATGCTACTTACATAGTTTGCCACAAGCTGCATAGCTTTGATGAGATTGTGTCAAGTGTCGCGTCAAAAACTTTTTATTTACGAGCGAGTTGACACAGTTTAAGCAAATGATGATGATTTCACATCTGATTGTCTTTCACTGGGCCAATATGAGATTACAATTTGATGCTAAGGGCATTAAAGACATCGTAAAAATTCCATTCAATGGATAGCCCAGTTTTCTTTATTTTGGATAAATTACAATTCTTCTTTCAACTTAATAAAGTGAAACAAGTGAAGAAGAAAAACAATTCAATTTCGCTTCTTTCTCTTCTTTCTTTAATTTACATCCACAACTTCTTTAAATATTTAATTTCTCTTCGCTTCTTTAATGATAATACATGTGAGAAAAGACTCGCCATAGATCGCTGTTGCTGTAGTTTCGGCAAAAGACTCAAAGCCCGAGTGCTTAATTATCGAGATGGCAATTTGTGAAATATAATATTCGGTGATCGTATGGAAAAAAAACTCATTGATGAATCACACATTTAAGAGATGATGATGATAGTTAAGTTGGTGAATGAGATAAATAATTACTTAAGTTATGAATGCGCTTTTACATTTATTACATTCCATTATGGTAATGAACGAAAGAAAGTGTCGATATTTTTCTTAAGTGCAATACTAAACAAGTAGATTCCGTGATAATTAAACAAACAAATTAAAAACTTATGTAAAAAAAAATAAAAAATATCATTGAAATGTTCAGTCAATTTCATGCTGTCTTTATTATTATTATTTTTTTCTTTGTCTATTGTTGTTATCACATTTCTCACAATTATTATTTTATTTTATAAATTAAACTTTAAGAAGATTAAATTTGTTTAAATTTATATTATTAAAAGCGTAAAAATTACATATCAGATGTTTCAATCAAGCCTCTACATCTAGCTGAAAATCTTTTAATGTGATCGTTCACGAGACGTTTATTGACTTTTTCTCTGCAATTGAAAATAAAAAAAGAAGATAAGAAATATGAAAAAGGAGAGAAGAAAATTTAATTACTTAATAATATTCTTCATAAACGTAATTTTCTCTTCGTGTTGCGTGTAAGATGTTGGGAAGCTTTGAGTTTCAAGAATCTTCATCCACACTAGAAACTCAGATGGATATTTTGCGTTTAAAGCAATGAAAACATCACCGAAAACATCGACGTTGACACGTGGCGTGATTCCAGCAATACAAAGTAGAACGGTTCTTACAATCTCTTCGCCTTTCATGAGAATTGTGTTCGTCATGTTGACATGATTTCGGGATTCTTTTATAAATGTTGCAATAAACGAAGCTGACTTCTTAATAACCCCTGTTTCAGGCAATGTTATTCCTTTAAGGGCTGCGGATGGGATTAAAATAATTTCAGTTTTAAATGTCTCCAATTAGAAATTTTTCTTTGATTATCTCACCGTATTCCATCAACTTAATAAAGTCCATATTTTCTTGTGTATACGCAGCAGGAATTTTTTTAACAATTCTTGAATTCAAAGCATAAAACGACTCCATTAAATCCGATATATCAGAGAATTTATTCGGAGGTGTTTGCTGTCATTAAAATAAATGAGATAAAGTATCGTAAAGGAAAGATTGAAATGAAACTCACTTCGAAAACGTTAAAGTTGTAAATGATGATTTGCAGAAGAAGTTGCTTCATCGGTTCCTTGTAAACTTCATCACCAAAGAACATCAAAATGCACTGAAAAACAATCATTAAAATAAATTAAATAATAACAAACTACGATTTATTGAACTCACCGATCCAGCAATATCAATCGCTGGCGGAACGCATCGATTATGAAAGATTGACAAAATCAAAAGACATAAATCATTTAAGATTGGCTTGATGTCATCCATAAGATTATTGAGCGCTTGTTGAAGTGCTTTACACAAATTTTCAATAACAACAACGTCATTTATGTACAAATCGCAAATCTGTTTGAAAATCGGCATCGTTTTCTGAAGAATCAATAGAATTGGTTGTGGTTGATTCTCAACATTCATTGGTTGTAGTCTTTTAGTTTTATTCACATTAAGAGACGAGAAAAGCGTCGAAATCATGTTAAGACAAAACATTATGCGCAATCTTGCACCGTCACTTGAATTTTGATGTTCAGCGAACATTTGTAGCTCTTTAAAGCATGGAGAAATGATGTTGTCGAGGTAATTGGGAATCTTCTCAGCTGAAATCATGCTTAAAACGTTACCAATGCTGTACATCAATCGAATTGATTCAGGATGTGCTAAATGTCCTTTCAAGAGTGATTGCTGACAAGCATCAAGCAATGGTTCAGCATATGGAATCATTTCTTGAGGATGACAATCACCTGTCAGATCTTTCAAACCTAATGTTGCTTGAGATGACATTGGAGAGTCGAGGCCCTTAACAAGAAGTTCAATGGCACTTGGTAAATACTTTGGAATGTCATTGACCCATTCACTGTATGCTCCCATAGTTTCCAAAGCTGTTCCCAAGAGTTTCTCATTTAACGTTTCGTAAGGAATTTCGTTTAATACTCGCATCAATTTTACAATCTCTGGATATTCGACACTCTCGATTTGCTGTGAAATTGCACAAAAACCATGAATTGATGCTTCAAGTATTGGCCAATTGTTATGATTTGCTTGTATTGCTTGAATACCTTCATCGAGTGTCTCCGAGAGTAATTTAAGAATTTGAACATGCAACACATCGAAACAACAAAGTAACGTGTCTGCAATGTCTTGTCGATAACATCTGAAAGTCTCGAGATCATCAGAATTCCATTTTCCAACATTGCATTCATCTGGAAGTTTTGATTTCCTTACAAGAATTTTTACGAGATGTGCGTAAACCGGTTCGATTGCTTTAATGCATTGCTCTCTTTCTGTTGCATTATCATACGATAAAATTTCATCTTGAAGCATGAACCAGAATCCCATTGCAAGAGTTGAACAAGATTCTTCAACAGGATAAATTCCCGGCTTATCAGTGCAAAGGAGAATCTCATTTACAACTCGAATATAAATCTCGTGATGTTCTGGTGAATCGGCGCAAATGCCAGCAAGAATAGTACGAGAATGGCATTCAATTGATGTTATAAATAAAGAATAAATACCAAAAGCAATATCTTCATTAAGATTGTCCATCTTCCATTCATTTTTCACAATGGGACTTAAAGAGTCGAGGAAAAGTTTAATCAATGTTAATGCTGTGTTTGCATATTTATGTGAATCTGGTTGAATCATCATGTTTGACAAAGCTTTTAAACTTGTTTCAGCGAGTTCACTTTCATCAGGTGAGAGACAACCATCAGCTTCTACTGACCAATAAATCTTTGTTGTGAGTTTAAGTATTGCTGTGCAAATGAAGACACATTCATCGAGAGGAATCGAGCCGTTTTTAAACCATGTTGTTGCACATTTTGCAACGTTTTGAAGTGAGGTAATGTCTTCATCTTCTAACTGATGCTTTTCACATTTGATATTAATAAAATTTTCCATTGTTTTTAGGACGATCGTTGCATTCTTATAAACTTCATTTTTAAGCTGAACTCTTTGGATGGAAGTGAAAATACAACACGACTCATCTGGAACACCAGACAAGACATCAAACAAGATCCATAGTTGTGTATGTTGACTTAAGTTTGGAAGTTGCTGATTTTGGAACATGTTGATAACGTCGTTTAATGCTGATGGCCACTCCTTCAGCATGTGTACAATAAAAGCACTCAACTAAAAATAAATCAATTAAATCATCTTTACCTTCGTTAAGAATAGATAAAATGACTCACCGACATACAAAGACGATTCAAAACAAGTTTCGTTCCTGCACCACCGAATTCCACAATTTTCTGGAGAATTTTTTCTTTTAGCTCATTGTGCATAGATTGTGGTACTTCTTGCCAATTTTTTGAAAGCTTCTGATGTAATGTGACTGCACCAAAGAATTGAACTTCTACTGATTTATTGAAATCTAAAAAACTCCATAGCCAGCTCCAAGCCGCCGGATCTCTTTGTTGATTGATGAGGAAGTCATTTAATTGTGCTTGATCGGTTGATTGACTTTTGTAGAAAAGATTAACAGCTTGCTCCAAGTTACTTAAATTATCCATCTTTTTAAAATCTTTGCGAATGATTTTTTTTTGTAGAACTTTTTTCTTCCTGATGTTTTCCGATCACAGACTATATTTGCTCAAGATAAACAAACAGTTTTATTTTACAGCTTACACTTGTATTTCGAAGTTTTAATGTAAATTAAAATTTCTGTACGATTTGATTAAAATTCAACTGATCTCGAATGGTACAGATTACGGAGTTAATAATCAAAAATGAAAAAATTGTTTAAAATCACATTGAGCAAAAGTGCTTCAGATTTTAATCACTTGGTGGCGCTAGGTTTGTGTATGTTGCTCAATTTTCATTCTGTTGTTCAGTCGCTGCTAAGATCGACCATCGTAAAAGACCTAAGGAGTTAATCATAAGTTTTTCGTGAAATTTTAGGCATTTTATTGACTTTTTTTGAATATAATTTATATCAATATGTCATAGGAGTGCTAATAATATAAAGAATTGTTACAGTTTAACGTTCACTACGTTAAAATTGCGGTGTTTTGTGAGAGAATATTTTTCTTATTTGCTTTTGGGTTATTTTTTATTTAATTGTTGAAGTAGAATTAAAGTCGTTTTGAAACAAGCATAATTTGCTGATACAACAAGTGCACTTTTAAGTAAATTCTCTGTGAAGTTGATACAATAAAAAAATAAACCCTAAAAGCAGGAATTTCAATACAAACGAATAATTATCCGAAAATAAAAACTTTTGTTACAAAGTAGTTAAACTAAGTAAATAGAGAAAGGAGTTTTGTGACATCAATAAACATCAAGACATAATAATGGAGAATCAAAACGGCGTTAAGGGTCCTAACGAAAACCAAAACAATGATAAGGTGAGTTGGATGCTGTCTCAACCTAACATAACTCAATATTTGTGCAAATGAAGACTTTCATATCATAAAAGAAGGTTAAATAAGTGGTGGACCTTGCCTCATCTTTTTTTTATAACTCTTCACTTGTCGAGTCATATAGGATTGCTCCAATAAGATTCCAAATTACTTTCAATAAGACTTGACCAGTTCTCATACATTAACTTTCATGTATGTTTTGATTAACTGTTCAACTGCGTCATAATTCGATTCAATTTCATCAAGGAATCGCCACGCTCGTCTCCAGATTCTTCAATTATTTATGATGACTATTCTGTAGGCCTCGGCTTCGCGTGTGTGTTTGTGTGTGTGTACTTGTGAGCGACCCGTTGGTATCGAGTTGTTCTTGTTCTCAAACACAGTTTCTTTTTTCTGCTATGGAGGCACCAATACGAGTATATATAGCGGTTGTTTCTCTTTCTCGCTCAAGTTTCGAGCTTATTGCGATAAAAACCAGAATTTTGATGCCAAAAGAGCGAAACAGAATTGCAAAGAAATGGTGAACAAGAAGCCTCATCGAGTTTACTTCCCGAAGAATGATGGCTCAATAAGATTTCTGACTTCGCAATGTCACTTATTTTCTAATTCTAATAATTTACAATACTTAATCCCTTTTGCGACAGTAGTGAATATTCTTTTTATTCAATTGATTCTTGAATACGATTACACGGTTCTTTAAAGTTTAAACTAGTCTCGTGTAATAATTGAGACTTGTTTCTATTCGTTAACTGCTGTGTAAGAAAAAAAAACCGTTTCTGGATTGTCTAACATTACTCGTAGACATTCTCTGATGCTGCATAAGCCGACGATCGATGATCATTAAAAATCATTCGTAGTGAAAGTTCTTCATGTGCGAGAGCTTAAAATACGTTTTAGAAACACGCGCATACCGGCCGGGGTGTTGGCAGATGTGACAAAAAAAGCATCAACAAAAAAATATTCTCTATGTTGCTAAAAATAGAATCATCAAACATCATCTGACGACAAAGAGGACGTTGGTTTGTTAATTAAAAATAGCTGGTAGTGAAACTAAAAGTTTCCTTTCGGATATTCAGAGAAACAATTTTATTGGTATAGTTTAAATTAGAAATTAAAATTAATAAATAAACGCAAGCATGCGGATGTTTGGCTTGCATAAAAACTTTGATCGATTGATTTATCGATCAAATTTCCTTTACAATCCTTTTGTTTATTATCAGGAGAGGGAAAAAATGCAAAATAAATAAAAATGAATCTGAATTTCCAACTCGTGACTTTGTTTTGTTTTCATTTTAAAAATTGAAGAAAACAAAACAAATAAATGTTTTAAAATGGATTTCAATCTTCATTACCAGGGATAAAAATTAAGATACATTCAAGTTCATGGTCTGAAGAATTTTGTTCTTCTAGAAAAACAGCAACTCAAGTGGATATGAGAAAATTTTAATGTTTTTGAAAATAATTTACATCTTGAGCGCGTTTGCTTTGTGATAATGAATGTGGGTCAGATGCTAAAGAATTCACACATCAAAAATAAAAATATAATTCATCACCTCGTTTACGCAACATATGCTTACAAACAGAAGCGTTCAGTCGAGACGTCTCGAATACATTCAAAGTGAAACAGAAAATTTATGACTCAAAGTGAGTCTTCTATTTTTCTTAATTTATGTGTTCTGAAACAATGAAAAATTAAAATGTTCTACATAAATAAGATTTAACTAAGAAGGGATTATGAAGGACATTTGGAAGTTTTCCCATGACGAAAGTTTCTCACGATAGCCGGAAATTAATTACTGTAGGCGGGCTATTTCACTAAAAGAGACGAAAGAAAGACTAACGATTCAGTAAAACTGTTGGCACCATATGGAATCTCGAAAAAGAAAATAAACTCGACCTTGACAAATTTAATGAACTCTTGGGTGGAAGAAACATGATGAAAATTTATTATTTTTGTTCTTTTTTTGAGGAACAACATTGCAGTGAATTATGAAACATTTTGTAATTTATTTTTGTATTTGTAAATATTTTGTTCAAAAACATAACAGATAATTGCAACATTTATTGACATACACACCCTTTCAACTGCCTCACAATTGCAAAGTATTTAAAGACCTTCATAGCAATTGAAAAATCGTTTTATAAATGTTTCGTTAGTTTCTTTGTTACGATAAAAATATTGTGCTACCTCTTATCAAGTTTAAAGAGGCATCATAAAATCGTAATCAATAAAAGTTAAAAACTCTGAAACTAACTAACAGGCGCCACTGAAGACTATAGAACCAAAAAAAAAGCAACGTAATTGAATTTGTTAAAAATGGTTGAAACTTTTTATAATTCGTCTATCAACATGAGAAGCGAAAATTTTGGGCACTAATCCAACTTTATAACACAAATATAATCAATAACAACTAAATATTCATGAAGTTGTTAAAACAATCAATGATAATGAATCAAATTCTAAGTAATTCTTTTTTCTTGAGATGAAATTCAACAATTTTATCCAAAAAATGTACGAAGGTCTTCTATTGTAATATTTAAATAAGTATTTAAAACTTTAAATGTGTGATTAAAGGTCACATGGAGTTTTTTTAAAATTTATTTTGCACAATCACAAACAAACAAAATGATTAACAATAGAACTTTTTTCTTGTGCTTTAAGCAATACTTGTGAACATTGTGTTTAGATAATCAGATAGATAGTTATCAACTGAGATAGCTTTATCCATCTTGAGGTTGAATTCGTTTTCTGTTTGGATAGGCATAAAGATGGCGATGATAAATTGTGTCATGGAACGTGACCGTTTTCAGGTTTTTTTTATGCTTGTTGATAAGAAATGAACCTCATTATTTAATCAACTGATTGAATGAAACAAGTGAATTCTCGTTTAATTGTCGTCATTGGGTTTAATTTAAGAAATGTGATAAGATAAATTAAAAATTTTTTTTGATTAAGCTTAAATCGACATGATAATTGGTCAGCCAATAAGCATATATTAGTAGTCTAATTGAGGAATTTAAAACAAGATAAAATTGTATGCAACACCGTTTAGATTCACAATCACGAACCGTTAGATTGCCGCATCTGATGCTGCAATTGCAATACTTAAAAGTTTCAGGAAAATCACGATATCTCTTTCGCATGTGTGTGCGTGTTTACTATCAAATTTACACTACAGACGTAGATCCGACTGAGTGAGACTTACATTTGGAAAATTGCGCACACGAAGCAAAAATAAAATTAAATAAACAGCCTGCAACAGTCTCGAACAGTCGAGCAGAAGCTTCGAACAAGAGTAATTAATTACACTCTCTCATTGGTATTTAACTCTGTTTTATGAGTAAACATTGCTGAATGCTTGATGTTGTATGTACAGTTTGTTGTTGAAGATGAAGGTGAATTGTGCAAAACAAATCGAAAATTTAAATAAGAAATTGAGGTTTCGTCGAAAGCCCTTTTGCAATTCTTAAAACTTCAAGTAATATTTCACTCAATTTATAAAAATTGATGCAGGCAAGTGATATGGGTAGTTTATCATGTCAAACATTAAATAACACGAGCAAGTAAAACTTTTCATGCTTTTGTAAGTTATGAGACTCGTTGCAAATTATCAACATTAATTTTTCTTACTTTTGATTTTTTTTTATTTGTTTCGGAAGCAAAACAAAATGAGTAATAAGTTATTATATCTATGAACTTTTATATTAGTTAATAAAATAGTAACGTGCTTTTGATCTGCCATAAACGCCATAATAATTGAATGATTTTCTTTCCGTTTTGTTGCTTCTTATAGTATTTTGGTGAAAAGTTTCGTGGCAAATAAAAAGAAAAGTTCAAATTTCGAAACAAAATACTTCCTGACTCTTGACAAAAAAAGCGCTTTGTTTTAGCATTTTTATCGACATTAAAATAAGTTAAAGTCGTAATCTGAAACTGCTGACAGCTGTGAATCATAACACTTAAGCATTTCTTTTATCGGTCGTTTCAGTCACCTCCGAGTATCACGGTCACAGCGACATCCCCACAAACGATTAGTAACAACCATACCACGAACGTCACCCCACCGCCAACAGCTATAACGAAAAAAGAAAATCTCGCAGGGCCCTTCATCAAAAAGGATCGACGTCAAGTAAGCGCTCTATATAATGTATTAAACAAGCAAAATTGTGAAATCGAGTCGCTGCCACAACTAAAAGGTGAGTAAATTAATTTCAATTTACTTAATTGAGAAACGAGGCTAAAGAAAAATAAATGTGAGCATCAAAAACTGGCGTTAAACTAGGTAGCAGTTGTTTGAATAATTAAACACTCGAATAATTTTGTTATTTTTGTTTTGTTACTAACTTGCGATATAAAATCGATCAATCGACAAGTTCATTTAACCCACTGCGTGATGAATTTTAAGGCGTTCCAAATTCACTTTTCTTACATCTTAACAGCTTCAAAGTTGGTTAAAATGCCGGCAACCTGTTGCACCTTCATTCAAAAATGATTTCCGTTCAGCGAGTATTTCATAGAAAAATGAAAAATTGTCACTAATTGCATTGCTAGAAATTGTAAAACTTCCTTTTTGAAGAACTTCCGTTGACTGTTTCCGACATGTGAAAATAAAATCTTAAAACAGATATCAAATTTGTTTAAATAGACATTAAAAAGTTATTTGACAGCGCATTTCATTTCAACTCATTTTAATGATTAATTTTGAAAATATATTTTCTAAATTGCTAAACCTAATTCACATTTGAGCTTTGCGAATTGCTGTAAATAGGAATGTTCTGAAAAAGCGTGCAATGCTGTAATTTATTAAATTCTCTCCAACAACGACAGCCAAGTTATTGCGTGATGATGATGGAAAGCTTTTTTTTTATTTGTAGATACATTTTTCTTAATAAACAAGACTGCGTCGATCTTTTTAGATTGCAATATGCTCCGCTTCCGTTAAAAGAAATCTTCATTTCCATAATTTTTCACTTCTTGCTGTTTATTTCTTTTTCTCGCTACGTTGCCATATTCTGTTTGCTATCTTCAAATTTGCTTACAAAAATAAGTAAACACTTGAAGTGAGAAATCGCATTACGCAACGCTTTTATATTCAACTAGATGATATAAAAGGATTTAAAAATATTATAAGTTCAGATAATTTACACATCGCTGACACTGTATTGAGGAGAACGATCATCATGCAGCACGCGTGCTTTATTGAAATTTCTGTACCTCTGAAGGTCACGATAATGTTATTGACATTTTAAATAAATAAATTGAGATATTTTCTTGCTGACATTATCTGCAGATATAATGAAGAGTGTCTGCTTCAGATCAAATAATAAATATAAATAAAATAGTTTAATGATGAGTGAATTCTTTCAATATAAATATTCCTGAAATGATGAAAAACTTCTTCTTTATCTTCACATCAGTCATAAGCATGAAAAACGAGATAGTTGTTAGACATCATTCAAATTCATTAATGCTTACTCGTGATTCCCCTCAATCTATAAACAATGAAGTTTTGTTTTTCGTAACGAATTTAAATTTAACACTGATTGCGGGATATGATGAATGAAAGTGCGAACAAACGATTAAGCTCGATTTCCATTTCAACATCTTATTTACTTAATTCATATATTGGATATTGTTGAATTTAATTTTGATGATTGTTGAGGAAAATTGTGGGTCAAACCATTCCGACAATTGACGCTTTAATTGGATTTCCAAAAAAGAAAGAAATCATTTTTTACCCAATTTCACTTTCAGAGTTTATCATCACTTTAAGCTTAATTTTTCTCTTTTTACGTATTCAGAAGTGAGAAAAAAAAACGCACATGAATCTTAAAATTTACTTTATTTATGATATGAAGAAAGTGATCCACTTAATGATGATAATGTGTTGATTGAATGTTTTTTTTACGTGTTTTAAACTGAAGATGCTTTTTATAGCTTTGTAAATATTTTGATTTCCTCGGAAATTTCAAGTTCACTGCTTTTCATCAACAACGGAAAGAAATTTCACTTTCGTGAAACAATTTCATCTCGAATTCTTTCTTTCTCCTTCTCTCTCTCGTCCTCAATCTGGTAAATTCTTTTAATGTCAGATGTTCAATTATTATCATTAATTCTTACCCAACAACCGTCTCATGTTATTTATTTTTAACACAAACGTATTATAGAGTAATGAAGAACATTACAAATTATTTTGCATCAATTCGATGCCAAGAAATATTTCAAAACATATAAAAACGCCATTGTGAGTTGTCGTTGTTTATTCTCATGGGAATTTTTGTGATTGCTGAGTAATTTAACAAACTGCCAATTAAATTAATCAACCACACTTAATATTTAGTTAGCTGGCGAGAAATCGTTTTTCATTTCTTTATCCATTTTCTCAACCCTTAAAAAATTATAAACGACAAGTGAATGTTTTTCATCGTTTGTCAAAGTTTCTAAGGGAAAAGGAATAAAATGAAAGTAAAGTCACAAGCTACCTTTCTGACCCTCTTCATTCTTATTTCTCTCTTACTGATAGAAGTCACACCTGATTGGATTCTTTTTAACTGTTATTTATAGACATCGAGCGAGGGAGGTAAACATTCATTTCTTTTTTCCGTAAACAAGCTTCGGAAAAATGATAAATCGTTGTCGATTTCCTCTCTTTCTATCTCACCTGCTTCACATATTACTTCCACAACCACCATCATAATAATCTCACTCATTCAAACAAAAATAAAGGATTTTCGATTTCATTCGACAATTTTTCTTTCTTGTTTCCATTTTTATTGCGCACTAGAATAAATATCGAAATGGAAAGCTTGACGTTAATGAGTCTTATAAATTCAATTCATTTCCACGATCAATGAATACTTAAAAGGATTTTATTTTTGGAAATCATCTTTAAGAAAGCTCAATCTTATAAATCAAACAGTCATGCTCAATTTGGCTTCACTTTTCTGCTTATCATACACGGAAAAGCTTCAATATCAAAAGATATAAAAATCTTTATTTGCTTCAAGTATATATCGTAAATAAACAAAATAAAAGAAAAATTGATAAGTTACATGAATCTCATAAAAGGAGAGATTTGGAAAATAGAACGACATCCATAAATGTTCTTCTATCTGCGAACATCACGACATAACACTTTAAATTACGTCATGTCACGTCACATTAGGTTTTTGTCAATTATTTAAAGCTCTTTAATAATTTCCGTTGCTTCGAGTCCCTCGGCTCTCAATCGTGTCAACATTGGTCGGTAAATATCGGGTGTAAATGGAAGAATGACGCCTCGCTCTTGAATCTCCCCATCGATTATCATTTTAGCTGCGATAGCAGCTGGAAAGCCAACCGTTAATGCCATCGCTGAATGTCTATTTGTAATAGCAGGCTCGCCATAAACAACAAAGTTTATTCCTCGCTCTTCACGTCTTCCATCGTGCCATCGAATTCCAATTTCGTGACGTAGAATGATGATGTCGCGTTCGTGAGGCTCATACGCCTTAAAAATAATTATTGTTTATTATGAATGACCTATTTTTATTTTAATACTCACGAGTCTCTTTGACAAGTAATAACTCAGCGTATCAATTGGCGTTCCTTGCTTTACGATTTGTGTTTTGTCCAATAAGCCCAGTTTTTCAATATAATCGCTATTGCCAACACGATCGGCTAGCTTCATTTTCAAGTTCTCATAGAAAATATCTTCGTCAGTTAGTCCAAGTAAATTCACAATCAATTGACGCCATGTTACTTCGGGACCAGATGGGTGAAGCATAGGATGTGGTTGTGTGTCAATTAATCCAAGCAATTGAATTGTTTTTGCACATTCAGAGAATCCTTTATATCTCAATGTGCCACGTAAAACTGTTTGAATTTGTGGACCTAAACCATAAAGCTGAGCATAATTGGTTGAGTCACGATTAGGGAAACCTTCGAGAGCGAAACCAGGAAGAAAATCGAGATCTCTTGGACATGACATCAAATCACCCCCACCGTTAATTTCAACGATTTGACCACGATTTAAATATTTTGCATGCGACATTGTTGTAACGAGAGCTCCACGAGGTGACCAAGAAAATTTATATCGAAGAGGATTGTCAGAAAATTCTGGAGCTGGTAAACCACCACAGAAGCTGACAAAAGATTCAATGACGCCGCCTTGTTCTTTGACATCATCGAAACATTCCATTGCGAGAAGATGATCAATTCCTGGATCAAGTCCACATTCATTGAGAATTGTAACACCAGCAGATTTTGCTTCTTCGTGCCATTGTCGAACTGCTGGTGACTCGTAACTTGCAGTCACTAAATGCGTCTTTCCCTCTACACAATATTTCGCTACAAGGCCGTGAAGTCCATACGGAAGAAGAGAAACCACACAATCAGCTTCTTCACATAATTGAGCTAAATGATCTTGATTTTCCGACACGTTCATATAAAGTGATTCAACATTCTTGTAGCGTTGTGCAAGCCGATCAGACTCGTCTTTCAAGTGCGAACAAACTTTCATATTGATGTCATTGTCCCGACTTAAATATTCAACTAATGGAGCTGACACCATGCCAGCACCCAGAATCAATACGCGTTTTCTACCAACATCCGACCCTTCCATTGTCTTGTGTTTCGATCGATTATTCTGTTCACGAAGTTCATTTATGTATTCGAAGTTTGGTGTCAACTTCCCATTACTTGCAATTATTGCACCTTCAACTTCTGGAAGGAATTTATGATCTTCTAGAGGTTTTGAAGGGTCAGAATCAAGAATATTTATTGCGTATGGATATAAAAGGTCACCAAAATAGTCTGTCGCTTCAGTTGGCAGTTGTGTTGGCATATTGTCAATAGAACAAACTAATACGCCTGGTCCCTTAAAGCTTTTTGTGTCTTTGTTTCGATCAGCATCGTACAGTGCAAATGGTGTGTCAATCGTTGTACATTCGTTCATGAATTCGATTGATCCACCGGGATCAGCTGAAATATCACAAATTGCAAGCATTCTGTGAGGTAACGATGGTGCACCAGTTGATGATGGCAACCAAGGTGTGTTCGCTGGTCGAAGAAGATTTTTGGCATCAGGAATTGTTATTAATTTGGGTGACCCAACAGCCCAATAAATTCCGTTTATTATAACTGAAGCGTAAGGTGCAATTGTCTTGTTGAATGTTGATATGTAACGCTCAGGGAATTGTTCATATTCGACCGGATCAAACCCACCACCTTCGCTTCTCTCTAAATGATCTGAACGTGACACTTCACAACCGTAAAGTTTATTAGGACTGCCGTGTTCAGAGACTTTTCTCAACATATCTGGTGGAACATATTCAATTGGAAGTTCCTGAAATATTTCCTGTGCGCCTTGAGAAACATTTCCACTTCCAGTGAAAATGAATGTGATTGGACCAATAGATTTGGGCATCATGCCTAAAGAAATTTCGTATCCACAATCTCTGACAGCTTGTCTTGCCATCATTGAATTTCGGTAATTATGAGCTGGTGAGATTTGCATGAATGGTGTATGATGACCGAGTGCAAGAAGACGAAGTCCAAGTCCGTGTAAAATATTTACCATTCCAGCAACGCCCGCATATTTCCCAAATGCAACCAAACGTAAACCATTTCTGTCCATTAATTTTTCATAATCGACAAGGCGAATGTTCTTCTCGATAATTGCGTCAAGAAGTGGCATGTTTGACTCTTGCGCTTTAATTGTATGTGAGAACATGCAATAAGTCTTTCCTGGGATCAAAGAATCTACTGGCACTTGCTTCACCCCAAAAATCACAGAAGCTTCACTTATGTCTTCATTAATGACAGCGCCAGCATTCAAGTACGCCTAAAATATTTGATGATGAAATTGTAAACAAATTAAAAATCGTCATGAGTGGGTCAACATTGAAAACATTATCGTCATTTAAATATTTAATGGTGATAACGTCTGATTTGTTGTTACAATAAATAAATCTCAATTCAGAACTTCTAATGAATAAAATTATTTCAATTCTTATCATATTAAATTTATGCTTGAATGAGATGACGTGATTGAATGAAGAATATCATTGTGTGCATTGGAAAAGTACCTGCATAGGATAAGCTCGACGATTTGATGGCTGGACAATAACTTTAACTCCACTATTTACAAGACGTTTCACAATTGATGGTGAAAATGGTGCTCGACGTTCCCTACGAAAGTGAAATCGCGATTAAAGTTCACAATAAAAAATAACAAGTACGTGACTGATAAAACAAGTAATTGAACTCACCAAACTGATTGATCTTCACGTCTGATTGCGATTATTCGACTTGTCTGAGATAAAATACATAATTGTCAAATTAATCATCTATCTTGGTAAAGAAAAAAGAAAGAAAACAAAACAAAGAAATTCACTCACATGCTTAAAGCGAAAAACTCCTTTCAGAGATTCGCAAACTTTTACTTTATTTAATCGTAACATGTTTCCCATTCAATATTTAAATTGAGACTAATTTGAAAACAGATCAGGAGCAGAAATAAAAATATGTTTCTGAATTGAGAAAATTGATAAGCGAAAGAATGATCACAATGAGAACGTCTTTAAATTTTTTAAGAGTGTTTTGGGAGAATTCTTTGAGCGAATAAGTTTTGATCTTGTCACAAAACTTTTATGCGTAATGACAAAGAAATCATTTTAAATTAAATTTCACTTATAATCTTCTGACAGGGAGAGATTTAAACATTGAAACTAAGCTGTAAAAAAGTATATAAGGACGAACTCTCAAATCCTACGTGATCTGAATTTAACACAGCATCTGTGATAATTTAAGAAGCTATGATGCCTCTGGCAAAAAGCTTCGTTATTGATTTCGTATTGGAAGCCCACGGGATTGTTTTCAATGAAATATTCTTCATCCATTTGCTTCAATTATTTTAATCCAAACACGAGCCTTCTTTAGACTTATTGATGATGAAAGCTTCAAAACATTTGTTCATTTCAATATGTGTCGTTTATTCAGTTGGTTGAGTTGAAGTAAACAAAAAGTGTATCTAAATTTTCTATTTTTTATCATGAAAACTGACATTAATATTGATTAAATGTAATTCATTGAAGACACATTATGTAAGAAGTTCTCAATGTTTCCATGAATCATAATGAATTTAAAGTTTAAATATTTAATAAAATTTAATCACGTGAATCATATTTCACGTTAAAAGTTTATAATATTCATTTTGTTTTAAATAAACATTTTTATGATCTTTCAAACATAACTCACGGATTGATTTGCTTCATTCATTCATTCATTCATTCACTGACTACATTTTTAAATATCTACAATATTTATTTACTTATTCATTCTTGGTATTTATGTAATTTCGCTAGATAAACAAAGCGATACAAGAAAGAAGGAGTTGGAATACGACTAGATATTGCGGGAGATAAAGCAAAATGTCAAAATATGAATAAGAATTTCTCTCTCTCTCTCTCTTATCTTCCTTTGTTCCATTCACGAAGTTTCCAATAAAGAAACATTCCAACATCTCCAAGGCTCACAAATAATGTTGTGAATGAAAATATGTTTTCCACTTGTAAATCGCAGCGTGGGTTGCACGACGTTTTACATGTTAAGCATCGAAGCATTTGCCTGGAAGTTAACGACTGGAAAATTGATTTATTTTTTTTCGTAAAATTCTTTCCCATGAAGTTCTTCCTTACAATGCGAAGCACTTTTCACCATAAATTTTCAGTCATTGGGAAAGAAGTCGTGATAACAAGCCGAGAAAAGAAAGCTCGCTTGATTTTTTAAATCTTTTTCTTTTGAATAAGAAAATAGAAAAAAGTTTTCTCTGCTTATCAATTATCGCGCAGACATATCAGAAAAGAAATTGAATTAGTTTTTCTTATTTTGTTATTGTTGGCTAATTGAATTAAGGTATGAACGTTAGTTGTTGATACTTTATCGTGTGTTAAACATAAAGTAAAAATTGACATCAAGTTTAGTGAACTATTGAGCGAAAGTGAAAATTTAAATTTGTATTCTTTGAGGAAAAGAAAGACAGAAGAAAGTAAAGAATTATTCCCGGATGAGGAAAATTTCTCAACAAAACCATAAAAAGTATTTGTTGTGGGCGAATATTAATGCTAACTTTGTTTGTTCATTTCGAGTTTAAGACTTCGAAGAGTCGGACTTCATTCAATTCATGGAAAGGCAAGAAAATGAGAAAATAACGAGGAGTCTTTCAATACTTAAAAACCACAGAATAATTTAAGATGAATTTTATTCCTCTTTGACACTTGATTATATCAAAAAATTGTTGATGAATTAAAAACGCTCGACTCAGCATTTTCATTAAAATGTGGAGTGTGAGGTGAAATGGAACATTAATTGAATATTACTTGGATCTCTGGGTCTATTTATAAATAAATAAATTGAGTTGTTGATGCCATTAACCATAAAAGCCTTGAACGATATGCTTACGTTCTTTTTTTAGTCTTGTCAAGATAATTAGCAACAACAGATGCTTTCCAATGATTGATTTCTCATTTTCAATAAACGTCTTAGAAGATTTAATTAAATTACACAAAATTTTTTACAAGTTTTGAAAGATTGGAGAATATGTTTGCGAAACTTTTCCCAGGATTAACATGAAACTGAGTATAAGCAGCTATATTTAGTTATTTTATCTTTTTTTTTTCCTTTCCAAAACTTTCCTTCATGTGCCACATTTTTTCAAGATGTTTTCTTGTCAGAATTGAAAAAGTTCTTTATTGAATTATGTTCACGATTTGTGTGGGATAAAAGCTTTCTTTAAAAGCTTATCCTGAAGTCATAAACTTAAGCGCACAAATACTGAAAGCAAGCAAACAAATCGTTCGCTAAAATTGAGCATTCGAATAAAAGTAAAGATATTCAAGAAATAATACTAAATCATACATTTCGCTTCCTTTTTTTTCAATGAATAAATTAGGATTCAATTCAATAGCCGGTTAAAAATAGAAGCTCAACATCGTCATATCATCTAAGATAACCTTTTACTCATATCGTTCGTTGTTCATCTTCGTTTCTGTCTACCGGAAAATTCTTTTTGGCAACTGGCTTCACTTTATAAGTAAAAATTTCGGTTGAATGACACGTTTAAGCGTATCATCGTTTGGATTGGAAGTGAAGTTAATCAAAGAATGGTTCATGCAATGAAATTATCGTCCACGGTACCGGATGATGAGAAAGTTGAATATAAATTAAGTGCAAATATACCAAAATCGCCGTCTTTTCACAGCGGCTTAGATTTGGTCGCAAGTACCGGTAATAAATACGTAAACATATCAAAATTTAACTTCGGTAACGACATGAATGGAAACAATAATAAAACGAATGCTGGTGAACAGCAGCAATCAAATCAGCAGACAATTTTCTCATTCACAAAGGTTTGCTATTGAAAGTTTCTGAGAATGTGTCGATATTGTCGTGATTAAATTTTATCGCATTGTTACAGTTTTTCACGCAGTCAAATCCATTGAATAACTTGAACATTACATCAAGTATACCACCAATTCTACAGCGTCAAAATTCAGCGCCAGCTCAACAGCAACAATCGCAGTATCAGCAACAATCACAAAGCCAATCGAATGGAGATTTCTTTAAGCCAAATAATGTTCATAAAACGACTGCTTCATCAGTATCTTCATCTTCTTCCACCACATACCAACATTCCACGCCATCAACTGCTGGTGGCAATGAAATTCATCGTAAATTTTCTTTGCCAATGAGTACAATGCAAATGCAACCAATAGTTTCAACAGCGTCATTCACTCAATCATTGATGCGAAAGCAATCAGCCCCAACTATTCAATCGATGGCACCATCGCAGCAACAATTTCATCAGCAACAACAACAGCAGCAGAATCAAGGCAGTCCAAATCGTGCAAGAGATCGAAATAATTTCGATAAAACACCATCGATTCAAGATGTTCAACAACTGCCTCTTCTCAAAGGTGGCTTCTTAAATTGATGCTCAAATTTTATTTTTCTTTCCTTCGTTTCTTTGTGATTATCTAAAAAAGTTTTTTTTTTCTGTATCGAATGATGAGATTGATTGTCTCGTCACATTTTTATCTGCGATAAATAACATTCTAAAGCTTTTTTCTGCTTTTTTTTATTGAAATGATTAGAAGCTGACACCAGTGAACGTGAAGAGCTCTTCATAAAAAAGATTCGACAATGTTGCGTTCTTTTTGACTTCACCGAACCATTGGACGACTTGAAATGGAAGGAAGTTAAGCGAAGTGCCCTTCAGGAAATGGTCGAATTCATTAACAATAACAATGGAATTATCACTGAAGCTGTTTATCCGGAAGCGATTCAAATGGTAAGTAAATACTTTTTCCATCTTTCTTACTTTTGTGACTTTCTCCTGTTGTGAATTAAGAAAGAGATTCGAGTTTGAGATGTTTAAACGTCTAATTAATCTTTCTTATCTCTCTCAGTTCGCCATCAATCTTTTCCGAACATTGCCACCATCGTCAAATCCCAATGGAGCTGAATTCGATCCTGAAGAAGACGAGCCAACGCTTGAATCGTCGTGGCCTCATCTACAAATTGTCTATGAATTATTTTTGCGTTTTCTTGAATCTCCCGATTTCCAACCGAATATTGCTAAACGTTTCATCGATAGTCAGTTTGTGTTGAGACTGCTGGAGCTTTTTGATTCGGAAGATCCACGTGAACGTGACTTTTTAAAAACTGTTCTTCATCGTATTTATGGAAAATTTCTTGGCTTGCGTGCATTTATAAGAAAGCAGATTAACAACGTCTTTTACAGGTAAATAAAAGCTTCAAATGACGCACAAGATTTATAATAAATATCAAATTCTTTTCTTTTTTTAATTAATTTTTATACAGATTTATTTATGAAACTGAACATCACAATGGCGTTGCAGAGCTCCTAGAAATTCTTGGGTCAATAATCAATGGCTTTGCATTACCACTTAAAGAAGAACACAAAGCTTTCTTACTCAAAGCTCTTTTGCCATTGCACAAAGTGAAAAGTTTATCGGTTTATCACCCACAGTTGGCGTATTGTGTTGTACAGTTCCTTGAGAAAGATCCAAGTCTGACAGAGCCTGTTATAAAGTAAGTCGAGAGAAAATTAAAGAATTGAAATAATTTATTTTATTTATCAGAGGCCTCCTCAAGTTCTGGCCGAAAACGCACAGTCCAAAAGAAGTTATGTTTCTCAATGAACTTGAAGAGATACTCGACGTGATTGAACCAGCTGAGTTCCAGAAAGTGATGGTGCCACTTTTTACACAAATTGCAAAATGCGTCAGTTCACCACACTTTCAAGTTGCCGAACGTGCTCTTTATTATTGGAACAACGACTACATCATGTCACTTATCACCGAAAATTCTACAGTCATTCTACCAATCATGTTTCCAGCTTTGTATAACAATTCAAAGACACATTGGAATAAGACAATTCATGGGCTGATTTATAACGCTATCAAACTTTTCATGGAAATGAATCATAAGCTTTTCGATGAATGCAACAACAAGTTTAGAAACGAGAGACAATTGTAAGTTAATCTCCTTCTTAATTAGAAAAAATAAAAGGAAATAAAAAATTTATCAGAATGTTTATTGAATTAAAGAGAAACTGAACAATATGCGAAACGTGAAGAAGTCTGGCAGCAAATAGAAGAACTTGCACGTAAGAAAAATCCCCAATTTGAAAATCTTATCAATCAGATGGATTATCTATCGTTGAGTCAGAACAACAATGACTTTACTGTTAACGAAGATGATTTTTCTAGCGAAAAAATTGATCAATATTCGAAAGATGTAAGTGTTACTCAGATAAACTTACGTGACGATTTGATTTCTGATTTCTTTCAGGTTCGTAACATACGCAACAAGGACAAGCCATTGATGCGTCGAAAGTCTGATCTGCCACAAGATTCTGGCGTAGCACGAGCTTTGACGAGTTATAAGCGAGCTGATGAATTTCTTAAAACCCCGCCAGATGGAAATAAATGCTAGAATTGGATTAATAATCCCTTCACATCGTCTGTCACTTAAACAAATTCTTCTTCTATTCAGCTTATCGTTATCTACATTCATGAGTCTTTATTTTCTTTTTCCTTCTTGTAAATTGATGAGAAGCTTAATGAAACCTTTAAACTTCAATTGTCGTCTGATAAAATAAGATTTCTTCAATTTCATTTTCTCACTTAAACGTTAAATAAGAAAGAGAAGAAAGGAAAGTTTTATGTGATGTAAAAAAACAAAAATAAAAATATTAATTATAATAATAATAATATTTGGTGGCACATTCAACAGGGCATAGTCAACAAGTTGATCTCATTCAATATTTATGAGTGGAACAACGTTGATAAGTAATCCCTGACCGAAATGAAGTTGGGAGAATTTTCTTTTCTTTTCTCGTATTTAAAATAACTATTTGTGATCACCAGAAAAAAAAATTTACAATTGCTTGTTAATTGAAAAACATGAAAGAAGAAAATGATGAAAATTATTGAAGATGGAAAACTGTTTTTAGGCAACACAAGACTATATACATTCAATACATATATACATATATACTTGATGATATTTTGCGGGTGGATTGATGAGACATAAAAAATAATATAAAAATTTTTGTAAATACATAAATAAATCATTTGAAGTAAGTCATGTTTGAATGGAAGAAGAAGTAAACACTACAATAAATATTAAATAAACTTCTCTTGTTCTTTTCACAAGCATAATCAGGTTAATAAAGAGAAATATTCTGTGACAGAACTTCTTATATAACGAATCGCAGATAAAGAAAAGATTGAGTAAAATATCTAGGTAGACAGATAAAGTTTCTCTTTATTAAAAATTAATTCAAGAAGAAAACTGATCTGAGGGATAAATTACATATAAGTCAATCAGTTGAAATGTTTAAATTAAAAGAGAAGAAAACATTTCTTAAAGCTGAAATAGTTCTATTGTTTTCCTTGTCCTTTAATTAAGTTCCACACATGTTATGGACATTTTACGTATATATTAAACATAACAATAAACTTTACTTGCAAACAATTCATACAGTATCAAGAAGAGAAAAACTACACAAAAGCTGAAGAAAAAGAAAAAACGGCTCTAATTTATAAGATGATGCATTAGATGATGACGAGTACATTAATTATTTGTAAATTAGATGTTTAAAAAAGTACACAAGAATTCTTGGTAAAATTTATGGTGAAAGTAAGAAAGAAATTCTTTAAATCAAACAAACGCTACAGATGGATATGTAGAAGAAGATGAGATAAAAACTAACTATTGATAATAATCGCCTTATCATAAACAAAAACTTTCATTCTTTCTCGCGCGCAAAGCTGTTTTCTTATGTTGAATCTATGTTAGAGAAAATGAAAGAAAATATTTTTAAAGAAAAAGCTGAAACATGTTATTTAAGCTTAGAAGCTTTAAGATGAAGCAGAAAAAAAATTATTTCAATTAAAAAGTTTCTTCAGAATTTAATTTGAGAAATTTGCCTTAAATATTATTTTCATTCCTATTACAATAATTATTTATCCCTGAATATCAAATGTTTGTTATTTGAAACGTATTTTTCTGTCTTTTCTTGCTTTACGTACTTTAATGAACCTTTATGAAGGTTTCTATTTATCACATCTTTCACTGTGTTTAAGTTATTTCCTACTATTGTCTCTAAGATTCTTTTTCTCTCATGAATAAGTCTTAAAAGTAAAATTATTGATAAAAGTGAAAAATAAAAGTTTATATCATGGAAAGACAAAATAAATTTGTTTTTATATCAGAAATTTTTTATTTATGTTTCTTCACAAATGTTCAAAAATTTATAATTATTAATTGTGAGAGTTGAAGAGAAATGATTGATGATTGTTCATTTTTAACGTGAGCTATCAGAAGAAACTGAGCGACGACGACGTGGACTGCGACTTCTGGGAATATTTTTTAAAAAAAGTTAATTATTTTGTTTAATGTTGTCTTGTGAAAGTTTTTCTTACCTGCGACGTGGTGAGCGTCTGTCACGACGATCCGGAGATCGTCTATCGTTGCGACGATTTCTCATATCACGCCAGCGATTACGCATTGGTGGAGGGCCACGTCTCATTGGACTTCTACGCATTGCCAATGGCTTTGGATTGAGAACTGGTGCAGCTGTTACTTCATTTCCGTCAATTTGTCCACCGTCCATATGTTTCATTGCATTTTCAGCGTCGTCTGGGTTTGTATATTCGACGTAGCAAAATCCTCGACCGTTTTGAGGATGATAGCGATCAGTTGGAAATTCAACGTTCTTAATTTCTCCATAGCAACTAAAGATTTCAATGACATGCTCTTTAGTGACATTACGTGTCAAACGACCAATATGAATGCGTGACGGACGTGGAGTTGGAGATCTTTCACGTTTTCGACGAATTGAAGTAGAACGAGATCTTGAGCGGCTTCGATCCTTTGAGCGACGAACTCTGTCCTTTGATCGGGAACGACGATCTGATGATCCTCGACGTTTATTACCATCACGTTCAGAACTCAAGCGAGCACGATCTCGAGACTTGGGACGGTCTTTTCCATCTTTTTCTTTCGAATCAAGTTTTCTCACGGGGCTACGGCTTTTGGATCGTGATGGGCGACGTTTGCGACGATCGCCACCACTGCTAGATGACGAAGATGATGATGAACTAGAATAAAATTAATAATTAGAACTATAATCCAGGATTTAATTTTGATTTGTTTACCTGCTGGAGCTTGAAGACGATGAACTGCTGGATGATGAGCTGGAACTTAAAGTTAGTATGGCACATAAATTTTAATCTAATATACTTGCTTGATGTGCGTACCTGTCATTAGAACTTGATGATCCTGAGCGTTTTCTGTCTTTCCGAGCAACCTTTTCATCTTTCTCTTTTTTTTCCACCATCTTAATTTTATTTATTGATTATTTCAAAAAATATTTCACTTAAAGTACAATTTTTACGTTACAATGACGTAAGAGTTTAAAAAGTTTACTGTCAAATATTTTTAAGATGCTCTAAGCTCTTACTTTTATTGTTTTTAACGCTATTTACTGGCCGCAAATTGTTTGCGGGGTATGAACGATATCGTTTATGAAATCTAATTTCTTTGTACCCCCAGAAATTCAAAAAGATAAAAGTCGTTAAATTTTCTTAGTTTATATTTCAAAAAACCTCGCGGGAAATTTTGAGGAAAAATTTTATTAACAAAATAGAAGAGACTTAGCAATAGAGACAAAAATCATGTTGTTATATATGTATATGCTTTTTACATTCATATTTTATTTCTCATCTTAATGTATACCTTAGTAATCTTTGTTTATTTGACTAGTTATCAGTTAGCGATATTTTTTAAGATATTAAGCTCAAAGATCAAAATCTTGTCATTTTATTTGGTGATGGCAGCTCAGGGCTAACGATTTCATTAAAATTTAAGTTGTAATGTTCGATAAGATTTCTCCTGCCACCACCACGTAATGGTAACGTTGGAACTTCACTTGGTGATAAATATTCATTGACATTAGTTTGACTAGTCTCGTCTTCAGTTGATCGCGTTCTCAATGTTGGATTAACACATTCATAGATACTCTGGTGAAAAAAGTAAAATTTATTATCGACATTTGATTATAAAATATGAAAAAGTTCCTTTCTCACCGGTTCTGAAATAAAATGATTTGCTTGAGCAAAGGCAAGTGAGGTAAGTGATGGGAGAGCTTGTGTAAAATCAGAGCGTGCAATTGATTTTACAATTAAAACGCAACGAGGCACCATAAGTGATGATAAAATTACCCAACCAGTAGCTTGCACTCCCAATGATATCATCATTTCTCGGAAATTGTCATCAATCATTGACAATGGAATCCAAATAGTCCAACAAACAAGGCAAAGACCTGACGTGATAACGATTAAAATTCCTTCACGATAATTCCTTTGAGATTTGAATATGAAAGGTGATAACACGACAAGCAGTAAAAGTAGAATTCCATCATAAGCAATAATTCCCCAAAACCAATGGCCATAATAAACATTTTCACATGTCACATGTCGTTGATTTGCGTGCATCATTATGAGAAGCTGCGTTGACAATCCAAGTTGTACCAAAAAGCTAAAGATGCAAATAATGCTTTGTATATATCCATTGACATGTGACAAGAATCCTCCCTCGCTTCCAATCGACGCTAACATGATAGCTCTCGAAAGTAATAATGAAAATGTGAGACAATAACAAACTGAAACTACAAAAATTTTTATGATGCACATTGAGTTGAAAACTTCAATAGCATGACTGCTACTGTTGAGATCTTGTCGGAAACTGACATATTCAATCGTGAATGGAAAGAAAGAAGCGAATTGTGCAATTAAAGCCAATAGCATCATAACTGAACCAATTGGGTTGCCTTCAAGTACATCCTCCATGCAAATTCTGACAATAATGAATACAAGTATAGCCATACAAAGAAGAATTCCTAAAGTTGCCACTGTTAGTCCGATAGCTACCCAAAGCTCAGAACGAATCTGCCAGTTATAAATTTCAGATTCTACGCCATTCGAATCGAAGTCAAAGTTTTTTATTTCAGGTGGGAATTTTTCATTCAAATCAAATGCATCGATGACATGATGTTGTTGACTAGAATTCTTTATCATAATAAGCCTTTCACATTGAATAAGAGATCCCATTGAAATCATTTCTTGTTGCTCTGACATGTATACCGTTGTGACATTTGTCACATAATTGGTCGTAGCAATTTTTTTAAATTCACTCGAGTGATTTGTATCATTTGTAGTCGACGTGAATTTCTCGAAAATGTTATAAGTCATTTGGCTCTCGAGGGGTTCAAGTTGAAGAAGTCTTAACATTTCTCTTACGTTTGTTGTTGGAATGCTTTCCGGTACGTGTAGATCATCGAAAATTTCACATTTTGCCAAATTTATTCTCATTGACGATGTCGTTTGATTGCAATTCTTCCAAATTGCATTGTTCACAGATTTACAGACTTCAAGAAATGTGGAAATGAATGAAATAAGCTCTGATGGTGTTGTTATTATTAAAGGATTTGAGAAATTATTTAATTTACTCAAGTCAATTTCTGTCTCAAGAGAGATGAATGAATTGTTTGGAAGTTCTGTGAAAGAAATTAAAAGGAAATTCTGCTTTATCGACACAATTAATGAAAAATGAGAAATCATCATATGTTACGATTCACTACAAAGAAAAAGAAGCAAATCTTTCTTAAAAACTTAGATAATTGTTAATATCACGTGACAATATAATAACATGAAACAACAATTTATAAAACTTAATGATCTTCTTTATCGACACTTTGAAATCAGATTTTTTTCATTTAATGATTCGTAACAATTTGAAGCTTCCTCTTAAAATGTCATCTAATAATTGTTTTAACTTACCAGTCATGTCAAAGTCCCTCAAAGTTAAAGGCACAAAAATCAAGCTCTCATTTGATGAATCGCGTATTGTTTTAATATATTCGACGCTCCCAAAGTGAACAAATAAATTATCAGCTGACTTCGATGAATTGAAGCATAAATTTTCTGACATCAGAATGTCTTGTATTCTCACTGTTCGTTCCAACGAGTCTGTCTTTAGTTCCACTGATGCATTTCGACGATATGCCGGTAGTGGGAGTTCGTTAAGAAGGTGCCCAACCTTTCGCGTCTTCACTTCTTCAATTGCTGGTAGTGGCCAAATTTTAAATTCAAACGTCTTACCTTTCAATAACTCATTGTGCCATAGTTCGCTTGATAAGAAAATTCCTATTCGATAGAAAATGAAAAATAAAGCATAAATTAACTTTCATTGTTTGATAAACGAAGTGAAAACTCGCAATCGACTTTTATTGCTATGTTCGTGTTTTATGCATCCGCGGCTGGTTTGCTTTTTATATTCTTGCAACCACAAAAGCGTGAAATTGTTCATCAAAATAGATATGAAATTCATTTCGGAACAAAAACGAACGAAACAAATAATTAAAATTTATTTCAAACGTATCATTTCTCTAAAGGCGAAGAATGAGCAGATACAAATGATGTTCCACATAATTATATATTTCACATGCTCGCATTGTTTTAAACTTAAAGAACGGTGACTTGACTTATTCATAAACATGAAAACCTTCTTAAATATCCGTTACTTTAAAAGTAACTTCATTAATGTTTCCGTAAAGCACACGACACGACTTTTCTCCGATATTAATCAACATAAATTCTAATAGATTTTTTTACAACGTTATTCATTGTTATAACACATATTTGGCGTCACAAAGAAGAGTACAATCGAGTAAACAAAGGCCAGAAATAATATTAGAAACAATAATTTGTTTATTTCAGGGTGTTGCAACCTTTACGAAGGTTATTTCCATCGTTACTGAAATTTCTTATTTTATGATCAGTCTCATTGACTATTTCACTTTACTGGCATGTAGCGAACTGTTTTCTGCGTCAGATAAATATAAAAATTGATGATCTAATTGCCTTTCGAATGCGAAAGGTTAATAACATTTACTCATTTAGGGGAGAAATTCCGGAAGTAAACATAACTTAATAGCTCTCAAAATGACACTTTTTATTTTCTATTCTTTGCAACAACATAATTTGATATTAATATTTGGTGGTTTGTGAGTTGAGTAGCATCGTCGCAGTCTGCACATTCAACATGTTCTAAGTGACACTCGGAAACGTCATAAAACGTTACGTTATCATTTCGTCATTCACTGAAATGACGACTTACATCTGTTTCATATTGCAATAAGCATAGATATAGAAAGCGATTGTAATTCTTCCCGGAAATGACAGAAGAAATGAAAATTTACGACAGTTTTTTTAGTGACATGCGAGAGTCTCAAAAGGCAGTGAAACGACAAAAAAAATCAATAAACATTATGTTTCATGTTAAAATTGTGTGATGGCAACGGCTGAAGGTGTTTTGTTTGTTGATATTTCGGTATCCAAGCGATACGATTTGAGTCGGGAATTTATTTTATGCTTTCATGCTTTGATGCTTGTTTAAATAAGGTTCTTGAAATTCAAAGTTTTTCGAGAAGGTTTTGGCAAATGAGCTGCAAGGTTGATGGTTTCATTTGCTATGTGGTTAATTAAAATTACCACTTTTTTCCCTCTTTAAATCTCGAACAAGACCAACGTGGCGGTAAAATCTGCGTAAAAAATAAGTCACGTGGCAACTTCAACTTATATGTTCTCAAATTTCACAATTCATGGTGTTAAGAAGCCAGCTGAGTTCAGTTCTGAAGTCACTCAATAGAACATTAAAGCACTGACCGACATCAGTCTTCAAATTATGCATTATATGATTATTGTTATTTCACTTTGTTGGGAAGTTATTCAACAATTTTTTTGGGTACTTTTTATGGCTACAAACTTTACCGTTGTTGACGTTCGCCGTTATTGAACTTGCTTCAGATGGTAGATTAAGTAATTTTCATACGAAAGCGAACTTCAAGTAGCAAAATAAAAGTTAATCGGTGAATTCTCGGAGGTTGTTAAGGTTGAATAATTTAAAACTCTGACGTGGTTTATTGTTGGTTTCATCGTTTTAAATGAAGAGAAGAAGCGTTTAAAATTCATAATCATTTCTCCAAGAGAAACCTCATAATTGCACAATCTTAACTCTTTATATTCACATTAACCTCCAAAGGTTTTTTAATACATTTTTGACCCAATGAGTTTCTAACAAAAAGAAATATCAAAAACATTTTTACAATGAGTTCATTTGCCATTTTTCCTCATATTATGCGTCGGTCGTAACAATACCCAACAGACAAAACCAGATATTTTTTTAAATAAATTGATAATAAAAGTTTCGAAAGAAAAATGAAAATTGTTCATCGCTCATTTTCATGGTGTGACCGATTTTAACGTTTTGCTATTGCAATGAATAATTATTTAATTTAATTATGTTAGCAAAATTCGATATAATAAAATTTAATTTAGTTCGTAAGAAGTAAGTATGAAGCGGCTGATTTCAAAGAAGATGAACAATGCGAACGCAATTAATAAAAGAGAAACTTTCATACATGAACTAATGATGAAGAAGTATGCAAATAGACACATACGAACATCTACTTAAATTAATCAATCTTACCGAATGGATTATCAACACAATGCTCCAAGTAATCGATCTCATTCTCAAGTATATCCAAGAGATTCTCCACTCTTCCCACTTGTACAATTCGAACACCTAACAATAATATTAAATTTTTCTTTTCAAGTCAAACAATCGAGAAAATTTTTCTTTCTATACTCACCAATCGTAACGTTATGAACCAATAGTCCAATTCCATTGATGTGATTGATGATAAATTTTATGATTTCTGTTGCATTATTTGAGCGATGTGAAATAATTGTTATGATTATATCACCATTGATTGAATTAATTAAATAATTATCATTGAATTTCTCATCGAATTGAGTCATGAGGCATAAACCATCTATTGGCGTTGTGACGTCAAGAATTGTCTCGTCATTTGGTGCATTTGTGACGCGATGAAGACGAGTGGTGTGAGTTGTCGTTGTCTTTACAACTGAAGTTTTCACTTGTATTAATTCATTCCGAGTAGTAGTTGATGATGAGTTTTGTGGCTTAATTGTTGTCGAAATTAATGTCGTTAAATGTTTCGTCTCCAAATCACTTGATGATGTTAATGATGGCGTCGAAAGTTCATCGCAATAATGATGTTGGCATAGGAGTAAAATTCCTATGTGAATATAGAAAGTGACAAATTCACATTAACATAACTTCAGATTTCATACGTGATGCTAATGAAAAATCTATTAAAACTAAAACAAAGTTCATTTCCCTCTTTATTTACATAGAAATTCGGATGTTATGAGATTGTTTAAGCGACTGTAAAATATAACGATGTCACCTCTCGGGATCTGGAGTGCTTTACACGCCACGCACGGATATTAATGGAAAATATACGACGATGTGAAATTTGACCTCCATTAAGGAAGAAAGTCGTTTGAGGCGAAAAAGAAAATTCCGATTATTGTAAAATATTTATTTTCTATGGAAAATGTATCAAGAGAAAATCGATGGAAAGCGAACGCCGATTTATTCTCGCGGATATACATAGAATGATCTATTTTTAGAATCAACAAGCCTAGAAAATTCTTTGTTGTCTAAAGTGTCAGAGCCTTCAACATAGTGTTGAGTTTTCCTTTTAATAGTCCCACCCTAGAGAAGATTTAAGCTCCACATGAAAAACTATTTTAATATTCCTTTTTTCAGAGTTTTCCTAAGAATTTCCAACTTCACAAGAAATAAAATTATGAGTGCGTGTGAGAAAAGAAAAATTTAATTGTAAAATTATTCGCAACCTTAGGGAAATACAATAAATTTTCCTTTTAATTAAAGGGGACTTAAAGTTGGGTTCTCCATTATTTCTTTTAAATCTCCTGACATCATGATCCTTTGCTGTGTGTTCACAGTATATTGTATAATGAATGCCATGTAGTAGGTAATATAATTTATTATTCTTATATATGTGAATAAATTAAGATCGTTAAAAGTGATTAGAGAAAAGATTTTTAGTTAAGAAAATAGCCTTGAGGCATAAGAATGGAATTGGAAGGTCAATTTTTTATGATGACAAAAACGAGAACGCAATACCAGGAGAATTATGAGACATTATTGCCTTTAATAAATAAATAAATAGCATGAACGAACTCCTATTAGACTCATCAATGATTACACCTTTGTCTGGGAAAATGTTTCTCCCCAACAACCAATGCAGATAGTCACGAAGTAAAGGAAAATGTGCTTGAGCTACATAAGCCTATTTGAAGCATTTAAAGCACATATAAATGTAATTATTGATTTCGATTTCAATATCCGATAGGAAATAGAGGAAAATGGGTTCAATGGACGTCTAAAGTACGGAAAAAAAAGGTTGACTTGATGAATTTTAAATTGAGTGGATTACTTGAAAATGTTATGGAAAGTCGCATGATGTTGAAAAAGGAAACAAAAAATAGTTGTTGGTCATGTATGTTACTATAGAAATATTTAAGGAACGAAAGTAATCGATAATATTTTACGTTGACAATGCTGGAAAAATCGTAAGCTGTGAAAATGATAAAACTTTTCACAATATTTAAATGAATGCTTTCTGTTAAATCATTCTTTCAAATCGAATTAAAAACGCTTGCATGGTGTCAGTAAGCACCTTGCTTCGTTTAATATTCATTCTACTATTCATTGTCACACGATAAGCGACAGCAAGTTTAAGTGAAGGAAATGGAAATTGAAATTTCTGACTTACCTAAACTATAAAAGCAAATAAAATTCATGTTAAGCTCCATTTTTGATCGTAAACATGAATGGTTCAATTTCCTCTTCATTAATCATTTCATCAATTCCAAATTGATTTAGTTAAAGTTGCATATTGACATACAACGTAACTTTGATGACTGTTGGTAGATGAACAAAAGCACAATTTTCACTCTTCAAGTCTATTCAAAAATGTTTTTTAATTATTATTGCAAACTTTTCTTTTCCTTTCTGTTGTTTTCTATTTTTGTATTTGAATAATCTACATAAAGCAACTGGCAATCTATGTTCAATTAAAATCAATTCAATTTCATTTGTTTACTTTTGTGTATTGGAAATGAATTTTCAATGGCCAACAACCCCACGAGAACTTTATTTCTGTTTATTCCACTCAAGTAAATTTCTGACAGTGGTCGTCGAAAAAAATGTGTCAACATTGAAAACGGTCGACGAGGAGTGAAAAAAAAATCGTTTAAGCAAGCTTTCACCACAAATCACGGAAAGTTTCATCCAGGTTGTTTAATATTACAAACAATGTCCATTTCACTCTTGTCACAAAACGGTAGCCAAACAACTTAGTTTAAATACAAGCAAATGAATATTACAACTTGTCTATAAAACAACTTTTCTGCTTTCTGTTTAGGCTTCTATGGAAACTTAATTTTTCCCTGTCATCAAATTTTCATAAATACACATGATTTTGCACAAGCCAATGACTTTCCAGGGCTTCACGACAACACTACGATGAGTCATAAAACAATTTGATCATAAACGGTTGTGTTCAATGTTTTGTGACCCTTGCTGCGAATAGTCACCACTTGACGCACATGTGGCGATGGATAAATTCGGATAAATAAAAATAACTCTGGAACGGCTTTTTTGTCAACACGAACAAAGTTTTTTTTCTTCTTTTTTCTTTCTTGCCTTACGACCACTTTGGTATTAAATTTTCATAACTTTTTACGCTGATTTAGCACGAAAAATGAATTGGCCCACTTTCACATGAAAAATCCTTTTCATTCATTTCCAACTGAATTATTTTCTTCGGATATTTTCTGAAGATTTTCTCTCCTTGACCTGACTTCTTTATGTAGATAGAAAAATTATGATTTTACACACTCATCGATTGAGTCATGGCTAACGCTTAATGAAACAAAAAAACACATGAAACACTTGTCCAAAAATATCCAAACAAACATATCAAGTGAAGGGAAAATGCCTCAAACAAATAAAATGAATTATTTTTCTTTTCCTCTAGCAACTCGCGTGTCGACTTCAACGATCGTCTAATGTTGAATGAGAACAGCTCGTCGGCTGTTGTATATGTTAACTGCCCTTAATGCTTGCTTTTCTTTTCTCTTCTTTTTTTCGCTTTCGTCGTCGTTGTTTCCGACGCTTACAATCCTTGACGTAATCGTTTCTCAAACATAAGGGACGAGCACTTTTCCGTGTTTCAAAACGAAAGAAACTTTATAATCGATCCAACCGAGCTAAACCTCAAAACCGCGTGTTTCAAGCCCAACGTTGCTAACACAAATGAGCATAATTTCAATATTTTTTCTTCTTTAGTTTTGAGAAAAAAAATTTTTTTTTGATATTTATTTCTCATACTTAGTGTTTTATTCTCCATAAATGTTCAACAAACAACACAAAAATGTATATAAAAAATCTATACACGAAATTTACGGTTCGATGATTTTCGCTCTCGCTCTCTCAGTTTTATTCTTCGAAACAAACGATACTTAAAGCTAAGTTGTTTAAAACAATCATAAAGAAAAACATGAAAATTATTGTTTACTTCTACGCAACTTTAATGAGATTGGGGCGAGGTGTTGCTTGTAAGTTTCAATTGAAATAAATTGCTTGACTACGATACGCTTTAATCTGTTAGCTCATCGTTTTCATTTATAAACAATAAATCAATGAATTTTCTTTAGCGAGATGATCAATACGTTTAGATATCCAAATTGTTTTTTAATGTTGTGCAACTTCATTAATGAGAAAAGAAAATTTCTGTTATTCGACCTGCCTAATTTAATAATCAATTAACAAAGGCGATAAAAATTCCATTAATGTCTTCACAAAATGCTTTGAATGTTATCAAACACAGAAGTTAATTATTACTTATCATGTGATGGCGTGGAAAATTTAGAAGCAATATTTGCTTAAATCTATTTCATTTCTGTGTTGCTGAATGCTTTTGATTCGATTTTATTTTAAGAGGTAAAATTAACTAAACAACTGAACTTTTATAAAAGTAAAAGTTTTTCCGGTTCTTAAATAATTGAAATGTTGAATAATGCTCAAATCTGAAACTAAATTCTAAAATAAAATCTATAAAGTTTCAAAAACTTTGAACTTTCTAAAAACTTTTTCTTTAGTTTCTGACATAAAGCAGAACTTTAGCATGTTAATCGTTAGTTTTATTGAATCATTTGTTGAATAAAGATGGAACTGAACATTAAGAAAAGCTTTTGGTTTAATTTTACTTGTGCTAAATTGTTTGGATTTTATGGTGACACAACATTTTCAAAGAGGAAATTGCGAGATTTCATCTTTTTATCAATTGTGGTTTTCCCATGCGTTGCATCGTTAATGACGTTCCTGACTCATCGGAACCTTCAAACTTTCAACGATGTTTCAACAATTTTTGTGACTTTCAGTTGTTTTGGATTCTCGCTCATTATTTTGATGCTGAAGAAAAAGAAATTTGAGAAATGTTTAAAAACCTTTCATGATTTAGATGCCTTGGATGAAGATGAAATTTTAAAGCAAAATGACAACAGAATTTACATTTTAATGTTTTTTAACGTATCCTGTTACATATTCACAAGTGTTTTATATGTCATTGTAACGAGTATTTGGCGTGATGAGGGGTCACTAATAATGCCATTTCCTATTGATATAAAGAATGATTACCTAAACATTTTCATGATCTCTTTTCAAGCTTACATAGCAGTTCTGGCCGCAACAATAAACTCAGCAGTTACGACAATTATTATCACATTTCTTGCTGTCTACGCCGCAAACATCGATTGTTTGCGGATCAGGATAGAAAAGCTTTCAAATGAAGATATTAAGCAAGATTTACAAATATGCGTTGAATATCACGTCAAGTTGATGGAGCTTTTTGAAACGATAAGAAATATTTTCAAGGAATCGATATTCTATCAATCGAATGTTACTGTGATCATATTGTGTACTTTAACATATCAATTGACAGAAATTTCAGCTTTGGAAAATCTTGCCGAGTCAATCAAAATTATTTTTGTCGCAAGCATGATGATTTTCCAAATTTATCTGCCACATCTATTTGGATCGATTATTGCTGAAAAAAGCTTGAAAGTAAGAGAAGCAGCATACTTTTCTAAATGGTACGACATGAACATTGAAGCAAGAAGAAGCCTTTCAATTATAATGACACAAAAGGAAATGGAAATGGATATTATGGGATTCAATAAAATGAATTTGGAATATTTTATGACGGTGAGAAATTTATGTTTGTTTAATTATTTTAATAATTATTTTGGTTTTTACAGATTTGTAATAGGACTTACTCGCTTTACTGTTTGTTGAAACAATTTCAATGAATAAAATGTAATTGGAATTTAGGAAATCATAGAACAATTGACATTTCTAGATAAAAACAACTCCATCTTGATTTCAATTGCTAGAAACAATTTCAAATATCATCACGAATACTGAACATTAAAATTCAGAACGTTTCTTAAACTTTCTCTTTCCTAAAGTATCCTTTAAAGAAGTTTAAAGTTTTACTTGGTCTTCAATATTTAACTATTGAAACTTTTCCATCTCTTTAAAAGTTTTAACTTTAACATTAAAACTTTAATATTTCATGAAAGTTTGCCGACTTTCTCTTCACTGATAATACAAAATGTGGAATATTTCAAAAGGCGCATGTCAGAGCTTTAAATATTTCTTCTCTTTACCTTCTCTCTCCCAATTCGTCTCAGCTTTTGATTTTCATTGAGAAAATTTTCTATTTCACATCAAGTTTTTCACTCAACGAAGTCGGAAGCTTATAAAATTTAGTTCGCAAAAATAAAAGAAGTTTAATGCTGAAATTGGAAGAACTTTGTGCCCTCCTAGTGAGGCTGCAGATAGTAAAATAATTTGTTGGCATTACAAGTGCATTAATAGAAGCAGAATATAAACTTATTCAATAAAATAAAATATATTAAATGCCTAATAAAAAGAGTTTTTGCTTCAATTCAGTGGAAATTAAATCTAAAGGAGTGAAAAATCTCGCCCTTAAATTTTCTGGCTTAACTTTTTGACAAGTTTGTTAACTTATTTAATATCTGCATGAAAGCGTTTAGCAAAAAAATTTCTAAAAAGAAAAGAAAATTTGGGGTAAAGTGGATTTTAGCTTAAAATATTTTTTATATTTGTTCCTTATCAGCCGTTGAAATATTCATAAAGAAGAAAAGCCAACAAGAAGAAAAAAAGGTGAAAAAGAAGAAAAGAGAAAATTGAGAAAGTTTCAACTACATAGATATACATAACGAAAAGGAGAACTTTCAGATGATATTTTATGCTCTTCTGAGGATCGCGTATACATGAAAAAGAGGAGAAAGGCAACATACAAGGGAGAGAATGAAAAGTCAAAGCTCAAAGTGAAAAATGTGAATGAAACACTTGGCATTGTTGTTGGCTGGACGTAAAATAAGAATAACACAGATTATAATGGCATCCCACTTCTTCCGCCACTTTAGTACTGAAAAGATTCTCATTGAACTACTTTCAGTCGCTTAATAAAATAAAATAAAAAGTTCAATTTAATCTGAATGCCTTTTTGCTACGAGTAGCTCTTTTTAATATCGATAGATATTTATTGATTTTCGTCGATAAAACTTTTATGATTCTTATTCTGTTTTTCCGTATCATTTGGAGTCTCGGCAAATAGAAGCTCAAAGTGGCAAAGGAAGGTGATTAAGGCGTTGGCACGGAAAAACAACAACAACAAATAACGAAAATCAAGTAAACAAAGGAATTCTGAAGATTATTGTTGCTGTTGCATAAATTTCATATCCCGCTGGCTAAAAGTGGGGGAAAAATCTTTTTGTCGGATTGAAAATAAACAATAATTATTCAAGTTGAATGATTACCGGGACTTTAATGTCATCGGCGAATTGGATTCCGCGCCCTAAATTATTCAATGAAGGTGAGTCTTTTGTCATTTACGGATGATTTTTGTGAATGAAAATGGAGATGAAAAGCTTCGGTATATAACTTTTCTCAATGTGAAGTATTTATGTAAACAGATATCATTTCATATTCGTGCCTTAGCTTAATAAAATCACTTGAATACAATATGCAAAGTGAGAAGGGAAATGGAAATAAAAATACGTCAACTAACTTCCTTAATTCATAAGCAAAGAAACGGATATTTCCTCCTAGACGTTTATATTTTTGCATGGATTTTGTGATTATTTATAAATATGACATTTGCAACAAGAGACTCTGTTATTGATTGATTTGATCATCAAAATGATGGAGAAATATTCAAAATTTGAATTTTATTTCGTTATCAACTTCTTATAGTTAACATTTGAACATTTTCAAATGTATTTAGATGTGAATCACAATTCAACACTATTTATGCGATTAAGATTAATCGAAATTTTATGTTTACACAATAAAAGCTGCTACATCACGTTCATTCGTGAATCGCATGTCGATAAGCTTAACGTCAAAATTTACTGTGTACGGGAAAAAGCAATTGACGAAATAATTTTCGCTATTAATCAACTAAACCAATTATTTTAACAAATATTACATTTTCTGAATGTTTTCCGAAGAAGAAATTGACGTCATGATGCAATTTGACGAATTTAATATTTAAAGGAAACTTGAGAAATTTGGAAGTCGTTTGGAATTTTCTTTTGACAACCCACACTTACTTATTTTAGAGCTTTTATAAATAACTTACCGACGACACCGAAACTTTTCTAATAAATATTTTTGTCTGTTATTGATTCTCTCAACATTTGTCAACTGAAAACTTCATTTTGATGGCAGAAATGGGATCTTTTTTTAATATTAAAACTCGTCTCGTTCTCGTTTCTGGAAGAAAATGGAAAATAAGAAAGAAATGTATGAGGAAAGATCTAAAAAGATTTATAAGTTGACAGAACTAGGAGTGTGAGGGTGGAAAAATTTCGTCGGAAACAAAATCGTGACGTTATTCAATGTTATGACGTCTTTTGATTTGTGACATAACATTACGTCTAGCATTATTCCATAGTCTTGTTTATGTCTTCGTGATTACCATGATGACTTGTCACTGACAAGGGTTCATTAATTAACATTATAAGAAGAAATTTTTTTTTTCATCTCTTCAAGGGAAGAAAAAATCTCGAATAGTTTCATACTTTTACAACTTAAGACATTTTTCAAAGCTTGTAAATTGAATTTTCATTCAAGAAGTAAAAAACGTTTAATAAACCATTAAAGCCTTATCAACGTTAACAGTTTCTTCATTTTCAACATTCAAATTTATATTTAATTAAATCTTAATAGCTTTGGGAACTTAATAATTTTCACATAAATCTGCAATGGTCATAAAAACTGGGCCTGATTGAATAAGTCAGCAAAATGGCTGATGAAACGACGATAAATTCTAAAATTTATGCCATGCCATTTTTCCTATCTTCAATTGTGCTTTTGTCTCTCTTCCATATCTTTCCTTTTACTGCTTGAACATTGGAGTAAGGCAGAGCGTTACTAATAAGAAAATTTTATTATAAATTAATTTTCATTAACACAATAGAGTGGAGTGTGCAAAGGGCGGGAGGAAGGCGTCATTGTTTATGTTCGACAATCAATAAGATCGGAAAAGAAAAATTATCATCGATAGAAATGGAGACAAGAAAAAGCGAGCTGAAATTTAAAAAGAAAATGTCAAGTTTCTTATTTTATTTATAAGTTATTTTGGAAACTTAATAACTAATTCGTGACGTTATTAATAAACGAAGACTGTCTACGTGTTAAAAGTCAACATTTCCCATTTAAAAGTCAAGTAGGAAAGTAGAAATTTTCCGGAAAATCAAATATTTACAAAATATTTTTAGGAATATTTTCTACTTAAAAATTTCATGAATATTTTCAAAAGAATCAAGAGATTATGTTTTTAATACGTTTACAGTAAAATTGCTTGCTTTATTTTATTTGTTTGCTCATACATGTTAGAGACTAGATAAAAATTGAGAATTCTTAGAAATTTCTGAAAAAATATTTCATTAGAATTTAATTTTAACATTTGAAATATTATTTGAATTTATAAATATCTATGCAATGATTAATTGAGAGGATTCGAGGTAATTTCGCAATGTAAAGCTTTTGACATTTGAATTTCGCCCACACTTGAACATAAACGATAACAAAAACATTGAGGCTTTTCCTAGAAGTATTTTCATTATTCCAATTAGCATGTAAATTACTCATATTTCCTTCACTTGACTTTTATAAATGAAAATTAACCTTTCGATGAAAAATTTATTTCATGAAAATAGCAAACATTTAATAAATCAGTGAAGATATTTGGAAATTGAGCTTTAAACTTTTGAAACTGATTAAGATATTTATAGAAAATCATGTTTTATTAATACACATAAATATGGTGTTGAAAGCAATGCTGGAAAATGCCCAAGACAGTAAAAATATTAATTATTTTATGTGACTTTTTTAGTGACTTTTGGCGTCCACATCGGAAAAGCTGGAGTAGAATTACAACTTAATGTGGTTGCTGTGTTTATATCACGCCATTAAATTATGGGATAATTTATGATTATGATGCATTTGAATTATTTCTAATGCTAATTTTTCATGACAGAATATCTGGAGGCTAAATGATCATTAAAAAGAACTTTTATCTTCTTGTTTTGACGTTTTTGAAAAAGAAGTAAAAAAAATATCCTCGTGTGCGGTAAACAATTTTTGACGGAATTTATGTTTTTGTTTTCCATCTTCAAAATTAATGTTGAACAAGAAAAATGGTTAAATGTCAAAGGTTTATGAATAACATCTTCTGAGATGAAAGTAAGAGAAATGTTTACAAATAAAATCAATCCATGTTTTTTGTAATAGAAAATTGGAAGCTTACCAAAACGAAGTTAAAAGAAAAATAGTTTTCCTCACTTCACTATTCTTTACCAAACCGCAAACACTCTCAAAAACTAAGATTTATATTGCGATCTGGTGGATGCTTCCATTTATTTCGCTACAACAAAACAACATAAAGAAATATAAGAAAATTTTTCACTGTCATTTGATAAATCTCGTAGCTTCCTTGAGGGATTAATTTTTTAGGACCTTTTTTATGTGAGAGAGAATTGTAGAAAAAGAAATAAAACATGAATGGAAAGATAGAATTAAAAACTTGAAAGAAAATCTTTCCATGATTACTTCCTGTATGGCAATCAATTAAAAGCTTAGGCAGCTTTCATTTAATTGAGGCGATAAATTGTGATTGATAATCTTTGAAAGGAGTTTTGAGGGAAAATTTATGGATTTCGATAAGAGTTCAAACCCAGAGGAGGTTATTAGATTAAATAATCGACTTGTGTGGGTGCGTATGAAAGGCGTTTGCAATCCAATACACAACCCTTGATAATTTCCGCTTATGACGTTCGGTAACCTTTTCAAATCAACATCGTAAATACAGACTGAGTATCATTCATCATATCTCGTAAATGATATACGAGAAATAGGTTTCACATTGTTAGGAAAGTTAGTGAACCCGCGTTGTCAAGTGGATAATGTTCTTTTTTAGTTGATAGAATTTTTATTCTCTCAAAAAGATCATTGGCCCGCTTGAAATCTGCTGCAACATATGGTGTCTTGAAATCGTTTTTAAAATTTCTTATTGTTCTTCTTCGTTATGACGACATCGAGAAAGAAAGAAAGTAGAAATTCATTTCTGAATATATTTACATCGTAAGAAGTTTATATTTTTCATAAAAAGCAATTTAATTTGTATTTTTGTCGTTACATTTAACATTCTGAGAACTAGTAGCAGTCTCATGAAAATCTTGGCATTTCATCCCACTCGGTAATTTAATGTTGACAATGTTGCGATCTCAGGTCGCATGCCATGGTCATCGAGCAATTATGATGAGAAAAATGAGAAAATCTTATTAATTTGTTTCTCTCTGCTTCTGAAAGCATCGGCAGTCTGTAGAAAAGTCATAAAATTTCCTTGAACGAAAGGATTTGAAAAGTCACAGACTAAAATAGGCTTTTTAACACTCAATAACAAATGTTAAGCAGACAATTTTCGATGAATTGAAATTTCAAGGAAAATTCGAATTCAAACCAAGAATGAAAATAATAAAAATCGAAATATGTATGTTAAAAAAGCTTTTAAGTACTACACAACAGCTCTTCAACATAAAAGACTAATCCGCAACACGCAAACAAGATATAAATAACGGAAGAAATCAATGTTTTCCAAACGGCTGAGAAATCAGTGATGTCATTGAAATGACATAAATGTTTGATGCAAAGAACTCTCTAATGCTTGCTTATATTCGCTCTGGTTCTCATACATATATCTCAAATATTGATTCATTCTCATTGAAGGAGAAATCGTTTACCGTTGTACATCTTTACTTTGCTTGACACGATTCGCCTATTAAAATCATTATTTATCTACAAAAAATTGCTATTAGCAGGTTGATTTGAACGTGTCAATGAATGACCTACGTTACTTTAAAGGTCACATGCAAGGAGAATTAAAAACAGTTGCATCAATATCACGACACAATTCACTGCAATAAAGAACATCATGTTCGGTCAAAGCAATCAGAACATCATGGGGGGAAGCAATAAATTCTCGATTTGTTGTCGTTAAAAAACATGCAGTTAAAGTTGTAAATAAATGAAGAAAAGTATTGATTATGAAATTTCTTCATAGATTGCATATTGCTTATTGTGAATGTCGTCGTTGTTTATTGTTTGTTGTAAGTCCCACGCAATACCGAAACTGCTACAACATACACGATATAAATAATCATTTTGTGTCATTTAACGACGCCCACGATAAGTAACTGTGACTGCATAAAGATTTATCGATAATGACGACATCGCAGTCAAGAATTTCCATTTTAATAGTCAATTGTCGTCTGTGCACAAACTCACAAAAGTTTAGTTTTTCTCTATTGAGAATGTCCGTACATTGTGGCGGTGACGTGTGAGTTGAACAGCTAGTAACGATGAGAAAACGTGAACGTGTAGCAAGTTTAATTTCTCTTCCGACACCAAACTGACAAGAGAAAAGCTTGGAGAAAAGCTCTCAATGAGAGAATAATGAAAAAGCTCTCAGTTTGACGTCACACAGTGGCTTCTTTCTTTCAATTTAACGTCTACAAAACAAGTAAACGGCATAAGGAAAAGAGTAAAAGGATTCATTTCGTTTCTTCTTTTATGTGGATGTTTTTTTTCTTTTTGGTCGAAAGGAAAGAAAAAAAACTTATAAAGTAATTTTCTTCATCGCTTAAATAAATTTTTGCTCTTTATTTTTATGCGCATTTGAATGTGGTTAGGAAGCTAGCAGTGATGTTGTTAAGAAAGCTCATCATAACAAGCGAGTCGTAAAAACTTTGCATGAATTATGACTAACGAGAAAGAAAAGTTTCGCATATCGTCGTCTACAACGAAGACGACCAGGGAACTTCTCCTTTGCTCATATTTATGTCTCACAACTCCCGCAAGAAAACGATGTGCGCTGATTATATCATGATTTAATATGTCACTGACGTGTTCGACATAAGAAGCCAAACGACCTTGAAGAATCTTCTCTTCACTTGAATTCTCGTGCCGGCTTCCGAAATGCGATTGACATAAAACAATTTTCTTTTGATTGCGCTTGTTCACAACAACTGAACTGGGTTATTCAATAGGGGAAATTTTTTGGCTTAATAATTAAATCAAATGGTGAAACATGTTAGTTATTCCGCTTTTTTCCTTTCTAATATTAGAAAACTTAGGAAAATAATTTCGTGGTAAATTTTCGTCGACATTCGTTAAAATTATGAATAGGAATGATTGTTGAGTGATGTCAAGTTTGATATCAACTGTTCTCTAATCATGATTTTATATACAAGACTTAAACAAAACTTTCCCTTTCGCTTACTCTAATTTCATCCGCTCTGAAACAACTTAAGTGGCAGCTAATAGTTTGTGAGTCCTTTTCAAATAAAAGCTGAACATTTCTTTATTTTTTCGGAAAGGGCACCGGAGATTATCAGAATATTATAATAATTTGATTATAAATTATTTAATTTTATAAACAAATATATTTGTTTTACTGCGGGATTATGGTAAGAACTGTTGATGTAAACATGAACAAGAACGAAAAGGAAAATCAATGGTGGAAGTTTTTTTGTTTCTCTCTTTTGCTTATTTCAATTTTCTTACTTTTCTTGACTGTTCTTTACTCACACGACCTCGAATGTACTTAAGGAAAGCATGAAGTTTCATGAAAGATTATTCCAAAAAGCTTTTAAGATGCTGTCTTAAGCGAGAAGAATAAGAAGCTCGTTACCAACTGACAAAAGGATTGAGAATTTTATCTTAAATAAGGACTTCGTTATCTATATGTTTTAATTAATTTTCCCAACTTTATGCTTATTGTTTAGTTTTTGAATACAAAAAAGGAAAAAAGAGAAACCGCCAGTCTTATGAATTGATAAATGTTCAGCTTTGTAGTAATGAGACAAGCACGCTCGGAATAAGCATAAATTCTTAACAATCATTCCATTGCTGTGAATCACTGTCCCGGAAAAATCTCAAAGCACTAAACTAGATTAAGGCGGCAACTCCTGACCTTGAGCATAGTTTGAGTATTATCTTCTGATGTATACACATAAAGTCTTTATGATTTCAAAACACGAATCTACTGTCATGTTTCATAGTTCCTAATTTTACCTCAAAGTTGTTCGAAGACCCTATCTGTCTTGTTGCATAATCGTCTTCCGCATGTAAAGTATTAATTTAATTACAAATAAAATAATTAACTCTTCTGCTCCTTCTCACTTCTTGCTTCTCATAATAATCCACAACATCTTAGAAAAGCATGGAAAATCCTTCTTGGAGAAATAAATAAAAGTGAAAGTGATGGCAATTAATGATACAATGGTTAAGAGATAGAAAGAGGCCTCGAAAGCCAAATTTGGAAGGATTTTGTGTACCCTAATTGTATCCAATTATAATTCTGAGGCTCTCTTTACGTTTCCTGAATTCAAAAGCATGGATTTTTTAACGAGATAACCTGAAGCTTTTTGATATCTTTCTTTCATCCGTGTCGTGTTTCGTTTAAGCTTTCTTTGCTGTGCTTTCTTCTGTTTTCATAGTAAAAATCATCACGTGTGTTGGGTTAAAAGAAAATATTTTCGAGAATTGCTGGTAATTTTCCATTTAGACACTTACAGACTGTGTGACGTTACGCCACATCATCATTATAACAAAAACGAGAGAGAGAAAAAAATGTCGCTTTGTGTGCCTTTAATTGACCACATATTTATTTTTCTATTTACTTCACAGATGAAACAATTGGATCGTCATTAGTGTCGACGGCACCTGCTGGTGCTAATGTAAACGTAAACGACCGTGAAAAGGATACAAAGGACAACAATAATAATACAGCTGCGAATAATGAGACAAATGGACGTTCGGCAGCTTTGGAGCGAGCTTATGTTCATGATGTGTATGAGAATTGTGAAGAACCAGTTGGATCGATACGACCAAAAGTTTCACAATTTCTAACTAATCTTGATCCAGGTTCATTAGTCTGTGATGTTGGATGTGGTAATGGACGATATTTGACAGCCGCTTGCAATCCAGCACTTTATTCAATTGGTGTTGATCGTTGCTATCGTTTAGCAAAAGTAGCACAAAATTCAGGTGGCGAGGTAAGTTGACATTATTAAAGTTTCATTATTTTTATCGTTCATATGACTGATGAGATTTTCACGTAAATTATGTCACGTTTCATGGCTAGATATGTGAGTGTGTGTGCGTAAAACTATTTTATTCATAAGTGCAAGCTTACGTAAATTACGTAACTTACGCGTCGTAACACGTTTGAGGGAAAATGGATTTTCCTAATGTCCCAATAAAAAGCATTGCAATGACTTTATTTTCCTTTTATAAATCCTTAATTATTTACTCTAAAAGCCTCTTTAATGTATTTAACATTGAAACGAAATGTGTGAATTAAGGATTTGTTGGGTATGATTTAATTAATGCTAAATGAATCTCATGGAACTTAAAAGGGTTGATGATGCATAGAAAATTTGGTACAAACTTTGTTAAAGACTTTCCATGTTGTTAATCGAAAAAGTTTTTTTTTACGAAATGAGGAAATCTATGCAAAATGATATTGAAGGGAGAATAGATTTGGTGAACGATCCTTAAACTTTCTGACCTAATGTTGAAACTTTCATCTTAGCTTTTCTTTCATAATGAGCTGTCATCAATGCTGAATGTTGAGAGCATACATCAACAGTAGATTCTTCTGCCTACCTTTTTCTTGATAAGTAAATGAACTTAAAAAGAACTTTCCTGCTTTGAACAGCGAAAAATTTCCTTGAAACTTTTTTTTTTGCTTTAACTTCCGCTTATCGCAAATGTCGTCGATAAATTTTCGTATAGATTACCGGATTTCAATAGAATTTCTCAAGATTTTGAAACATCTTAACAAACGAAACTTATATTTGACTTTGAGGAAATTGAATTCACTTTTTTCTAGATATCGGATTTTCCATGTAAAAAAATATCATCCGCTTCAAGGATTGAATTATTTATATAGAAAGGCTGTAGGAATAATTTTCCAACGTAGATTTCTCATGAATAACAATTTCTTTAAATCACATTTAATGCTCTCATTGGAATATTATTGAACATTAGACGTTATTACATTTAATGCTGCTTTGCAATTGAAAGCTTCTTCTTCTTCTTAGTTTAATTTCAACAGCCGCCCATTCGATGAATTGTTCCACTTCTTTCATCGCCCTCTCAATTTCCTTCTATTAACGAGTTGAAAACTTTCCCAAATATATTATTGTTAAAATAAAGTGTCGTAATTAATGACATTAGGAAGTAATGAAAATTTTCCTCGTAGTCGGTGAAAGAGCTAGTAAAATCATAAGAAACATTGTGTCGTGCTAACGATCAAGGCGTGAGTTGTGAAAGTTTCCGAAAAAAAAGGCGACAAACTTGGCCCGCTTTCCTTTCTTTCACGCTGCGATGTGTTAATGGAACATTTCTCTCTCGAGATGAAAACTTATGGCTCTGAAAGCTCGATTGCAAATAATTCAATTAAAATTTATATTTCACTTCATTTTGCTTCACAAACTTTCTGCTTAATGGGCGCAGCACGAAGATATTTTATTTTATTCTATTACAAAGCTCGTTGACGTTTTATCTGGGATAAAAAGCTACTTCTGCAGAAGGAAAAATTGTGGATGTAGGGTAATAGAACTTCTGAATGTGAATTGAAGTGAAAGCTTGTTATTTGTTTGTGCTTTTTGATGAAGAAAGAGTTGCTGATGCAGAGAATTCTTTTTTTTATATCAACAAACGATGAGAAAAAATTTAAACTGTTCTTTATTTTTCATGTCTTTCCTTACACTAAGCATCTTTGATATTCTTTGATAACGAATCTTTCTTGTTTAATGTATTTTCTATTACCTTACCAACTATGAAAGATTTTCATTCTTGCATATTATTTTAAGTGTCAAAGAATTCTTCAAAAAGAAAATTGTCGTTTGAGATCATATACTCAAGTGTTTACACCTCCACTTTCTCTAACCCTTCAAAGCATTCAGCTTGTTTATTCTTTGTTTTTAACGGTAAATTCAACGTTTCTTTTGATGAATGTATGAGAGCCATGCATACTCGCATTAATCTATTTAAAGATAACAATATGTAGTACATTATAAAGAACGTGCATTGAAATGCTTGTGTATGAAAAGAGAGTTTAAATGGGTTTATAATATAAAAAAGTAGATGTAGAAGCAGATGATACTAAACTGGTTATAAAAAGTCCATTGTATTATCCATACAAATATGTAAATTGAAAATCTACTAAAGCTATTTTAAATGATGCATGTGATGAATATACATCATGATAGATAATTCAAATGAAAAAGTTTCATACACAAAGCATATAATCAAGTTGTTGTTGCTGTTGTTTAATGAAAAATAAATCTGCAACGATATAACAAATCATTGATGATGGATGTGAATAGTTGTTGTGATAAGAATGACTTACATCTGTTTTTATCGTGTAGAAAATTTATTTTAATTTAACATTTTATTTCTACTTTTTTCCATATAATGTTCGTAAAATAACTTTCTTCAATCTTGCATTCATTAAAACGACGCAAAACACTACTTCATCCCTCAAAAGTAATTTATTCGTGTAGCAGTTCTTTATTTCACACCGAAGCCGTTGTGCAGAGAAAAGCTTTTAAAAAAAATGTTTTTCTGTAAATTATATAAAATTGATATTGTAAAATAATTCCCAACGGTGCAAACATAAATAAGAGCTTTAATATTTATGCTTTATTATTGTTATTTAAAGAAATATAAAGAAAGGAATTCTTTACTGATGTTTATGGATGAGGTGAAATTTCCATGCTCCCCTTTTCTCGTTAAGCATTTTATTTACAAATTATGTAACAATAAATAACTCTACAGACAGAGCAACGAAGAATTACTTTCAGGAACAAGAAAAAAATGTCATAAGCGAGCAAGATCGTAATTTTCTCTCAACAGCGGGGGTTGGTTAGAGCTTTTGTTAAAGCGAAAATGATAACTGGGGTAGTTTTGAAGGAGGAGTAAGTAGTGAATGAGTAAAGCTTTTGTGTATGATGAATTATGAGTGAAAAGTATTTCTGTCAGCATTAAAGGAGCATAAACAACATTTATATGGAGCATAAAAATATTTCGCAACCAAAGAACATAAAAAGAGCATTTCTTAATCATGAAATTCTTCGTTCTTCTCTTCCACGTTTAAAGTTTTAAAAATTATGTAAAGCGAACATGGAAAAACTTCTCTTTTTTCCTATATATATCTTCAGTGGTAAAGATTTGTATGTAGGGACGATAATCGATGTTGTGATTCAGTAAAAGTTTTCATGCCAAGCGAATGTTTAACTGAGAAAGTTTGGAGAGTGTCTGGTTTCTTATTTGAAAGCTTTGGGCAGAAACACAACAACAAATGTTGTGTTCCTTAGTTTAATTTAATTATATTGCTATAAAAAAAGAAAAAAGGAAAACATTAATCGAACTCTGATCGAAGACGTTTTCTTATTTCACTTCTGGGATTGAAAAAATCTCAAAGGAGACTTATGAAGAAAATTGAAAAACATGTAACAACGTTTTGCCGTCGTTTGTTGAGAGTGAAGAAAATCTGAGATTGAAAAGATGATTAAAACAGCCTTTACAAACTGAAATTTCATTAAAATCAACCACAAGCGAAACGCAATTTCATGAATGACGATACTAAAGAATGTTCTTGTAAAGATAATAAAATTTACAAATTTTATCCTTTAAACCATGACAGGTTGCAATTTGTGATAATTTAGAATTACCATTTCGCGATGAAAGCTTCGATGCGGTGTTGTCGTTGGCAGTTGTTCATCATTTCGCGACTACAGAACGTCGCATTAATGCAATTCGTGAATTAGCTAGGATATTGCGGATTGGTGGTCGCGTTATAATTACAGTATGGGCTCTTGAACAGAAATCGCGACGTTTTGAATCGCAAGATGTTTTAATACCATGGCAATCGCCGAAATCTAAAAATACGACAACATCGGATGATGAAGAAGACGATGACGACTTTCTGCCGCCATATCATGCATATACGTATAACGAGGATTCAACGCATTCCAACTCGAGCCGCTCACAAGGCGATGGAGACAGCTCAAGTTTATCATCATCATCGCCTAGTGATACGTGTTATAGCTTCGTACGACGTGCTCTTCAGGTGAGAATCACTTAAACTACCTAACCATGTCCCCTTGACATTTCATTACTCATCCATCGACGTGCTTTTCTCTTTTATTATGCAACACATTCTTACAGAAATTGGCAAGCGGTAAGAAAAGTCCCTGGTTCTTAGACTCGTGGAACTCCAAGGACACCAAGAATGACAGCAGTTTAGATTACGAAGATGCTAAAGATCTTCCCATTGAGCTTCGTCGATTAGAAGATTTTGATGATATTCCTGAACCTTTGTCATCGGCTGGTCTGAAAAGTCGAAGTCTTGGAAGTATTTTGAATCCACCTCCAAAACAAATTGTCAGATCGCGTTCCAGTGTTCCAAGTCTTGGTGCCGAAATGAAACAATCACAAATAGTTGAACCTTTAAATCATGCGACAGTTGCATCTTCAGTATTATCAACATCAGCTCAACCGTCAATGATGGTGACGCCATCGCGACGTCCAAAACTCATCAAACAAAAACAATCGATAACCGATGATCCCGAATTTCCATTTGACGAGAACTCCCCGTATAAGAACTTAACGCACAACGATATGAGAGCTCAACTTTTAAGGAAGCAGAGTTCACTTAACGAAGAACTTATGGCCGAAAGTCGAATAAGAGAGAAAGAAAGAATTCGAAAACGAATTCAAAAGCAAATGTCATTAAACGAAACATTTTTATGTCGATCATTGTTCACGAAACGTCTTCAAGTCATACGTGAAGGTTTCACAACAAAGCTGAAAACATCAACTGGTAGTTTAGAACGTGTGACAAAAAGTGGCATCGTAAAAATTATGCAAAACATAAAAAGCGCGAGTAATACGGGTCAATGTAATCAGCAAACAACAGAAAACATTACGAATCGAATAAGTGAAAACAGAACGACGAAAAATGGTCCTGTGAGTCGTAAATTATCCAGCGGAAACTCTTACGAAAGAAGCTCATCGCTAAATAATGGCGACGAATCTGAGAAAATAAGAAGACATTCACGTGAAAGTGGATCGGGTGAGTGAATAAATATTTAATGAATTTCATCGCTATTATGGTTATTTTTATGTCTCGTGTCATATTTTATGAGATTTATGACATTTTTTATTTCTAAGCAGAAGGTAGAACGTGTAACAAATTTCCCTTTTTATCTCTTCCAACAGATTCATCGAAAGATAGCAGCCTACAAAGTGACACGAGTATCGAATCGGAGGACAGTTTTGCTTCTGTGATCTATATTCCTAAAAAACCTGAAATTCAATCGAACAAAATGCCTTCAGTGCCAACGTCTCCCTTGATAATGCCTTGTCCTACACCGATTCATTCACCAGCTCCACTCTTAAATCAACGTCAAATGTGTGTTAAGGAAACGACTCGATTCACGTTTGAATGTCCACAACCTGAAACGCATAAATCACAAAAGGAAGTTAGTGGAAAGAAATCGACAACATTAAAGATGAGTGGAAGTGGAATGCATGCAAAAATTAATACAATTATCACACCACCATCGCCAGCTTCTACAACCATCACAAACAGTCCACCAATGACATCAAAACATCTTTCGCCAAAGATCACACGACAGACTATTAAAAATCTGCCACCAATTCCAAAATTCAAGAAAATGTCAAGCTTTCCCATTGTTCGTCGCATTTCCTCAACAAAATCGAATGTAGTCGTGCCAAAATTAATGTCATTAGAACTTTTTAATCCTGAAACAGATGATTTGGATAGTGATTCGAGTGAACCATCATCACCTGATTCGATTGACAGTGTCATCAATGCTTTGCAACCACAGTCATCAAACTCACCAACTGAACCATTACTTACCAGTGAAAATATCAGTTCATCTGACACAAAACCAGCCGCACAAGATACCATATCAAATAGTTTTAATGAATCAACGGTGGCGCCTTTATTAGAAGCTGCTGCAGTCGTAGCAAATAAATTGGAAGATACTGTTGAAATGGTTATGCGAGAACAGTCGTCAACGATAACAACTGTAATTGATGAAAGTGATTTGTCGTCTAACACGGAAAGAATAATTATTAATCAAAATGATATAAACCTTAATGCTAAGCTAACACATCATTCAATCAATAATAATATTAACAATAATAATAATAATAATCTGAAAACAATCAATTTCGATGACACTAGTGAAAGCCTAGACAACTGTCGTGAACATTTGGTTGATTTTGCTGAGAAATTAAGTGCACAATTGTTAAAGGAATTGGATGAGACGGCCGAAGCTAATGCTAATAACAGCAATTTCAATGATGACATAGACACATTCTGTGCAGATCCCTATGTAAAAAAAATAAATGGCGACATTCGTAACCTGAATTTGTTACGCGATGAATTACGTGAAAGGCGTTTGATGTTAGCAAATTTAACTACGAAGCAGCATTTGTCGCAAGAAATTGAAAGCGGCCATCAAAGTTACACCAGTACGCCTCCAACAACCATTCAAGAGCTTGAGGAAGATGATTCGCCTCCGCTATCGGCAAAGATTCAATCCCATTTGTCACAAAATCAAACGTTGATATCGAATCTTGGTACGCCTCAAACAACAAAGAAACAGCAGCAGAAAATTAATGACTTCATCCCTGAGGAGAATGAAGAGAATGATGAAGAAGAAGAAAGCTCAAAAGCGGATGAAGATTCGAGTATTAGATCGAGAATAAGTTTCAGTCATTTGAGTTACAATCCAACAAACAACAATTTCAACAACACCAATGACACTGCACTTTTACTTCAGGAAGATAGCTTCGATGAAGTCGACAATAGCAGCTCTATTGGGTTGCAACAAATGAAACAAAATTTGCTCAAAAACATTAAACATCCGAATAAGATGAGCGATAGTAATAACAACAGCAACACCAACTCTTGCGAGTCGTGGGCGAATTCAAACAGCACAACAGCATCACTTGATAGCCCCTCAGTCGGCGGGGGTTCGGCAACACATCATCGATATTATCACGTGTTTAAAGAGGGCGAACTTGATGCTTTAATTAACAAACACGTTGGAAATCTTCATATTGTCTCTTCTTATTATGAGAGAGCTTCATGGTGTGTTGTGTGTGAAAAGGTTCAAGTGTGGACCATATGAAAATCGTTCACGACACTTTTTCACAACATGCATACATATTTCATTTTAATTTCGTAAACCTGTTTGATAACAACCATAAAGAATCATTCGAAATATCTACATAAATGTCAGTCAACTTAAAACATTCAGCTTTAATTAATGATAACTACTTAGAATTAATGAAATACTTTTTAGGGGATGAGATTAGTTTGTGACACTTTCTTTGATTCAAGTATTTATAAGATAAATTATGACCCAAAAAGAAGATTAACAATAGTTTCCTTCTCTTGAATAACTCTAAGCCTTTTGCTTCAAACTTTCTTATTTATTACTTGTAATGTCTAATTTCTAATTTCAACCAACCAATCAAAATGTAATGAATATTTAAATCAACTTTTTGAACTGCGTCATGACTCATGAATGAACTTTAAATGAATGTTTAAACCTACTTATCAAAAGCCTGAAAGACTTGGACTGAAAAGAAAAATGAAATGACAAAGATGATAATTTATCAAATTGGAACATGATGATTGTACATAAAAATAAAATAAATATCAATTCTCAGACCCTGAAAAACTTCAGAATTATCGAGGAACTTTTGAGATAAAAAGAAAATTATATCGATCGGAAATAAATTTCAATGACAGCTTAATATAAAGCAAAGGAACATAGACATAAAAATATGTTGGAAATATTCAATAGATCAAATCATTTAACTCAAAACTGATATTAAGAAATATGAAATAAAAGTAAAGCTTGAAATAAATTTATTGTTGAAAGAGAAATTTTTATCTTATCGTCATTTTCCTTCCTTATCTCTAAAATTTGTAACTTCTTGTCATTTAATTTCTTTTCTTCTCAAAAAGGGAAGTGATTAAATGGAGAATGCTTTGAAGTGCTTTTAACAACTGTTTACAAGTTTCTAGCCTAGTGGTAATCATGGGCTCTGAAGAACATTCGTAACTCTTAAAATTAATTTGAGCTTACAAATGTTTGAAAATAGTTCGGTTTCAATATTAAATACATAATTACCAACCACACAGTTCATGTCCCTTTTCATGAATATCTCTCAAACAAATTTATTGTTACAACAGTGGAAATAATGAGAATGATTTATGTGTTACAAAACATTTATTGAAGTCATTTTTCAAGTTAAATAAATTTCATTAATCTCGTTTGTTTCTATAATAGCTCAAGTGATGTTAATGGGACAGTCGTAAAAGTACTTTAAAGGACACAAATTATTTTAAATTTATATCCACTCTCACTGAAAACTGTTGCTGTTCATTTACATGAACATGTTCAAAGAATGTTTGCAGAATTTTTTTTATATTTAAAAGAAGTTAGGAATTTAGATAGCTGAAAAATTGAAAAGCGATGATGTGACAGATGAAACGAGGGAAATTTAAAGTTTCTTGTAAATAAAATTTAGATAAAAATCTTTTTCCCATTTCGAAGCTGCCTATGAATTTTCTCTCATTTCCTTATAAAATAAATAATGAAATAGTTTAATGAATTGAAAAATTAGCAGGCATTTATAATAACAGAAAATATGATTGAAAACTTGAATTCTCATTTCACTTTTATACTTAATTATTAAATGTAGTTAATAATAATGTTCGATGAAAGTTCGTCATAAATGTAAGGGTCAAAATTTGTATTTCTGAGAAATCATTATCGAACATTCACATAATTATTCTTTTTTATGTTCACGATAAATATCAGAAGGTCATTTAACACAATTTTTATTTTTTTTGTGTTTCCGACAGTTTAATTTTTATTTCATATCAATAATCTGAAAATAATTGAAATAAAGTTTATAACCTTCGTGCAAGTATTTAATCTGTGATTTTATTACAATTGTTCTCATAATTAATTATACAAGAACATAAATAAGTCCTTAAATACAAATAGACCCTTAATAAGTAATCTTTCAAAGCGATCCAATTAATAAATAAGAAACTAAAATATTTGTTTCTTCAAAAGTTTTCTTTCTTTTTTATTTAATTTATCTATGAAGTTATTAGTGAACTAAAGCTACACATGAACATGAAAAAAATTTCTTAAGCTAAGATTTCAGAATAAAAAAGAACATAAAATTCAAAGAACAAAAAAAATCAAAATTTTTTTTCTTACTCAATAACCTTTCAGTAATGGAAAGTCAGTTTCAATTACAAATGTATGCAATTTAAGTAATTATTCATATTATGAGTCTATTGATGATAAGTTCCAGTAAAATTTGATGTTGATGGCATAGCCATTTGAAAATCTGTGGATTCAACAGTTGCTGGCGGTTCATTTGAAATCCAATCAAGAAGAACATGTTGCATCATTTGTCCACATTTGTACTGATCATTTATCAAGGTTTGTGAGTAGATTTTATGCTGTCGGAAAGCTTCTTGTTCAGATTGCAATTGTCCTAGTTGTTTATATAATTGCCTTTGGATTGAACTACCCCAAAGTTGAACATTAACGTCGGGAATTTTACCAGCAAGTTGCATTGCTGGAATAACCATGTTCATTGCTTCTTTCGAGTTTCCAATACTCAAGAACACTTGACTTAGAAGTACTAAGGAACACGAAGTCAGTCGATTCAAATCTTCAGCATTCCCCATTTTTAAGGATTCACGCAAGAAACGTTTCGCTTCATGAAATCCACCTTTGTAGAATGAATTCAAGCCTTGGACCCAATAGTAACTGCCTAATAAAGCTTGGTTGCTAAAATTTGGAGTGTATTCAGCAGCAATATGATTGAGAAGTTCCTTCAACTTGTCATCTTGTCCCATCCGTAAATAAACGACTGCTAAGTTAAGATTGCTGAATAATTTCAACTCTTTATGATTTGTTTCTTGCACCGATGTCTTAAACTGCAATTCCGCTCGATCATAAATGTTTCCGGACATTGCATAAAGTCCCAACAAACAATGAAGCTGAGCTGAATGGGTTTTGAGCAGTGATTTGTTGGGTGAAGCAAGACAAATATCTTTCGCATCAGAAATTTCTTTTATGGCCCACGACCGGTTTCCTGTAATGAGTCGACACATAGCAATGTGTTCTAATAGAATGACTTCAAAAACTGCCAAAATTGGCTTATTTTCTTGTGCTTTCAGCTTTTCAATTTGTGTTAATGCCTTTTCAGTGTACTTTTGTGTCTTTTCAAGAAATCCGCTAATCATTGATTGGGAGACTGTAAGAACATAGACAAGAACAAAAAGTTGTTCTTTTGGCAGCCACATGAAGTGTTCGGTAGGTTGTTGTCCAAAGATCTGTTCATCAGGTGGCCAATTTGTGCTTACAATTGTCTGAATGATTCTTTGTAACTGCTTGAGAATTTCCTTAACAGATTTTACATGACCCAATTGAAGTGAATTCGACACTTGAAGTATAAGATGAAAAACTCTTGAATATTCTTTAAGATTTAGGTTTTGAATGGTCTCTAAACAAGCTCCGGCTTGATTGAGAAGTGATATGACATCGTTGGATTTTCTTTCAATAATCAAAATCATTGCACGATTGAGAAGAAATTGTGTTTTGAGATAACTGGAATTGTTTTCTTCCGCTGCTTCTACTCCAATTGAAAGATATTCCGATGCAAGATTATATTCTTTATCGTTGGCATGAATTTGCTGGTGAATAAGAATAAAATAATTTAGTAATTGAATCAGAAAATAGATTAGTTAAATACTTACAGCAATTTTAAAAAGCAGCTTCGAATACCAATAAATATTATGTTGAGAGTTCTCTATCGCCTTGCGTAAAATAGTTTTGGCAGTATCGGATTGATTTTCTTGTTGATAAAGTTGTGAAAGAGTACAACTTGAGTCGAATCTTATATCGTCAAATCCTTGTATGTTTTGGCTGAGACTCCAAGCTTGCTCAAGATGTGAACGAGCCAAATCTACATTATTTGTGTATGTGAAAAGCATTTGTCCGATTTGTAGATGAGTTCGTGCCTCAACTTTCTTGGAGAGCGGTGAAAATGTGAATAACTATAAATAAAAAAATAATTCCACGTAAATTCTTAATTCATTTTATATTCTTTTAGTTTGTTTTACCGCTTCTAAACATTGTATTGATTTTCTTATGTTGCAAGTGTTTCTGAAATGCTCCGCTAATCCCAAAAGAGCAATATAGGCTCTCTCTTGTGATTGAGATTGTGCATTCATTTTTAACTACAGGTTTTATGTGAATTAATTGAAATTTTAAGAGAAATTTCTTTTACAAAATTTTATTTTTTGCGTCTGTAAACAAAACTTTCGCATCTTTCTCAATCGGGCGGGAAATTCAAACATCACATTTAAATAATTTTTGACGGTTATTTTAGAAATAAATTGATGAAGAAGATCACTGAAATACTTAATTAATGAAAATAGAACTTATTATTATTACTGAACAATTTCTATTTTAATTCTGATCATTCAGTGTTGTCGTTGTTTTATAAATAGGATTCTCGAAGTTTGTCCTAT